>JAADJF010000538.1:0-42284 GCA_012932015.1 Fusarium acutatum
CTGTCCCCCATCCCCCGTTGAACCCCCTGTAACCGTAAACGCCCTGTCCCGTCATCGCCGTCCGCCATCCACATCCATCCACTAAATCGGGGGTCCTGGTGCCTAGTTTCACTGCGCGATCTGCCCGGACATAACTGATAAAGCCCCCGTCAGAGCCACTTTTCGACATCCCATTAAACCACCCTCCTCCATCCAACATCACACCTCACGAGGATATTCATCATCACCGTCTTTTTTCTTCTTCTTCCTTTTATCAGAACAAACTGCTTTTCCTTATATCGTAAAACTTCAACATGTTGTCTTCCGCTGGATCGCTGCTTATGCGGCGCGATAACATGCCAAAGCCTGATCTTGGCTATGAGCTTCAGCAACTCCCCGACTGGTCGAGATTCGTATTCCTCGCCAACTTCATCCTCTTCCTCCCCGTCTTTGTTCTCGTGAGTACTGCCTTTATCCATACTCACACCTATGCGCTAACACATATTAGATCAACTACACCTTCGAAAAGGTCTTCCCCGTTCTCGCCATCGTCGAAGATGAGAAACCTCCCGCTTACGAACCTCTCCCCGTCGAGCCTCTTGCCAACGACGACATGCCCAAGCCGGCTTCTACTTCCTCTGTTCCCGTCGCTGGCCAGGGCCGTCCCGTTACTTCGTCTTTCCGAGCTACCTGGCGCCTACTCCGATCTACTGGTGGTTTCCGCGCCATCTTCCGTGGTCTGCCCTGCTTCATCGCCCAGGCTGTCGTCACGGCCCTCATCAACGGCATCACCTATACCGTCATCCCTTATTCCTTTGTTCTGTCCAACTTGATCGGTTCTCTTGTCTGCGTTCAGCTCAGCGCCGCCTGGGTTCACATCGTCATCACGCCTCCTTCTCCTCTCAAGTTCTGGAGCCGTCTCCCTCCTTTCAAGACCACTTTCGCCGCCACCTGGAGACCTACTCTTATCTTCTGGGCTGCCTCTCAGATCGTCAACCTTGGCACCTTCGGTGTTCTCTACCTGTTTGGCGGCGACCAGACCACTGAGATTCCTCAGCTCCAGGGTCTCGGCAGCGTTTTCGGCATCCTGCTCGTCGCTGTCCTTCTCCAGGTGGCCATCCAGATTCCCGCCTACGTTGTTCTTGTTCGAGTCCAAGCCTCTCTTCTCCCCGCTGATGCCGACACCATCATTCCTTTCGATCGCTCTTTCAACGGCCGTATCGAGCCCGTTGTTGTCGGTGGCCTCGGCTATGCTACTGTTCGCGACGCCTGGTCCAGCTTCTCCAAGTCTGCCTGGCGCCGTATTGTCATGCTCAGCGTCAAGATCGTCGCTGTCACCTTCGCTGCCCTCTGTGTCATCTTCGCCGTTATCATCCCTCAGATCATCCTCCTGGCTGCCATGGGAACCGACAATGATGACGGCAACCAGGACATCAACATGTAAATGAATGACCTGCACTTTCTACGTACGACTTGTCACTTGATGATATCCCCTTTGGTTAACTGCCTGTTGTCCTTGTCTACAAAGGCGTGTAAACGGTTTAGATTGTAAAGCTTTCCGTCAAGGATACCACTCTGTTATAGCTCTTTGATATAAGCAAGAAAATAAAAATAAAATGTTTTGTTAGAAATTCAATCAATTCATTGACTCTCTTATACTTCGTGCCTTTAGCTATGTGGTCGTGACAAGACTCATGCAAGCTTCCTCCACTGCCGCTGCTGATATTTGTCTCATCTCCTATCCTCTCTCTCTCTCAACACTTCGAATCATCTCATCTCATCTCATCTCATCTCATCTCATCTCCCGCGCCCAGAGCGCCAGCCATATAACAATCCATCCGTCCTACCATGGTCCCATCGCGATGCCTGTCGTAAATCCAAATCATCGTAGCCGCCCCATCCTCTATCGCCTTCTTATAGTAGAAGCAGAAAAAAAAAGAGACAAAAACAGAAATCGGGGGGGGGACAACATAGAAAGCAGCAGAAGAGAAGAAGAGAAACCTTTTAGAAAGCTTTGTCGAACGGGGGCATCGTTGAATGGAAAAAGGGGGGGTATGAAAAGGAGGAATGTTTGTGTATAACAGATCTTGCTCGCAACGCCGTGCCCATAAGGTAAGCAAAAAAAGCAGCGAGCTCTTTTCTTCTTTTATTTATCTTTATTCCCTCATTATGTTGTCTATGACTTTGTGAAGAACCAACTGGCACGCTTGCTGCTGCTACCACTGCTGGTATTGCCTTCGTTCTGACCCTGAAGGTTCTGGATCGTGGGAATGCTGGGGGCGTCGTTGCCACCGCCGCCTCCTCGAAGAGGCTTGGCGATCCTGCTGCCGGCGTTGGCAAAGCTAAAGCCACCAGGCGAGTTAAGACCGCGAGTGCTGCCGGCCTTGGCCAGCTCGAGTCGCTCCTTGACAGCGGCAAGCTGAACCTCGAATCTAGATGATCGTTAGTGAAGTTCATTGGAAAAGGAGTATCATTCAGGGGTACGTACTTGTGGTTCGCAGCGGCCATCTTCTCCTGACTATCCTGTAGCAGGCTCTCCAGGCTCTGGATACGCTCGTTTCGTGCAATCAGCTTGCGCTCAGCGATAGCAACCTCCTTCTTGAGAGCAGAGTTCTGCTCGACCAGCTGGCGCTGGACCTGGGTGAGTTGCTCCAGGTTCCTCTCTAGGAAGGCCATCTTCTTCTGTTGCGCCCTGTTGTTGGACGATCGGAGAACGTTGTTATATTGCTCTCGGGTCTCGTCAAGGGAAATTTCGAGCTCGACAACACGCTCGCAGCGGTTTTGAAGGTCGCGCATGAGACTCTTCTTCATGACGTCAAACTCGGCGATCTGTTGCTGGATCGTCTTGCCGTTAGCCATTGGCGCAGTGGCGCCCGCCTTGACACGCTGTTGAAGATCCTCGATAAGGGTCTTCATTCTTGTGTTCTCGGCAGCCTTCTGAGCAATGTCCTCCTTCAACTCTTCGACAAACTGCGACTGAGCAGTCTGGCGGTTTGCAAAAGCGTTCTCAAGTCGGGCCTTGACCTCCTCGATATCTTCAGGGCCCAAGTTACGGGTAAGAATCTCCTCGTACTCAGCCTGGACAGCCTCAAGACGGGCTTCAAGTTCTTGCCTCCTCCTTGAGTCGGACTCGCTTGAGGAAGTGCTGTACATGGAAAGCTCTGCTTGTCGAACGATGCCCTGAGTCTCCACCAATCGAGCCTTGAGTGCCTTAAACTCATCGGGTGCGATGTTGTCGCCAGTTGCACTGAGTTCATGAAGTGAGTCGACCTTCTCGATCGTCTCAGCGATATGGCGCTCGTTCTCACTAAAAACATCACCACCCAAATCGAAGCCAGCCATCATCTTGGCCATCTTCTCAGCCTTCCTCTTCTCCTTCTCGTCGAGAGCGGCACCACTCTCCTTGGCGCTCATCTTGACATCGAGGAGCTGCTGCTTCACCTCGTCGAGTTCGGTGGTGAGTTCCGAGTTAGCCTCCTTCAAAGCGTCCATTGTGATCTGAGCTTCCTTGCTCTCGAATGTGAGCCTCTCCAGTTGCATCTTGAATTCGTTAACCTCGGTTGTGAGCTTCTCGTTCTCCTTGCCGACTTTGCTGTCATGATCCTTGAGGTAGGCCAGCTCCTCCTTGGTCTCTCGCAGCTGCTTCTCAGCCGACGCAGCTTGAGACTCCTTCTCCGAGATCTGGTCCTGCAGTTCGTTCTCTCGTCGTAGGAACTCCTCCCTCTCGTCCTTGTCAAGCGGTAAGCTGGGAGTGCCAGCTCGTTCGGATATCGCAGGTGTTTCTGATCGGCTGTCTGATATTAATGAAGGGGTGGATGGCCGTGTCGACGTCCTGGCATCAGCCTTGGTTCTAGCAACGGCATCGGTAGTCAAAGGTGTGGCCCATCTCTCCTTGGGGACAGCTTCACCAGCACGCCACATCTGGATTTCGCCCTCGAGGGAGGAGATATAGCTCTCGAAGTTCGTAACCTGTCCTTGCGCTTTCTTGAGAAGGGACTTGAGTTCGGCAGGACTCAGCTCGGCGTTGACCTTGGCCTTGTTCTTGATCGACTTGGCTCGCATACCGAATCTTAGTGTACCCAATGTTTCGGCATCATTGTAACTACTGGGCGAACAGTTGATGATAAGGGTTGTCCGACTGTTACCACCGAGAGACTCTTGCAAGATACGGGTCAACTTGGAGTCTCGGTAAGGAATATGTGAGGATTTGCCATCGGTCAAGGCGTTGATGACCATTCCCAGGGCACTCAAACTCTTGTTGATCTTTTTGGCTTCCTCCAGAGTCTGTCCACTGGCACCGGTCTTGCCAACTTTTTCACTACCGGCCAAATCGACAAGGAACAGCTGTCCGCTTTTTGCTGAGCCGGTTTCGACATTCTTCTGTGTGATGGTGATGACAAAGATGGAGTGGGATCGTGAGGACTCCTGGTTCATGTTCGTGGCGGCGACAGCTCGTGCATTTCCACCTCTCCTCATGACCTCATACACTTCTTGGACACTCGATACGTAGATTTCCAAAAGACCCTTGACATATACACCTCGGTTCTTCTCTTCGTGGACGGGCAGGTTGTCGTTCTGCGGTGCAAGCAGATCTCGAATCCTCTCCATGTAGATTTCCATATAACTGACGCGGACCGTGTACTCGATGGTGCCGGGGCTGGACATGATGCTGGCAAAGATCTGCTCGACGATACGGGGAATAATACCTCGACCCTCATCGTCGTCGATGTTGGTGCCCATCATGGTATAAGACTTACCGGCACCGGTCTGGCCGTAGGCGAAGACGGTTCCGTTGTATCCATTGAGAATATCGTCGACGGTAGATCGAATCGAAAAGTCGAAAATGTCTTGTTGTTTACATCCCATATCAAAGACTCGGTCAAAGGTGAAGCTACCCTGCGCCTCCTTGGACTGCCGAACATGTTAGCTGTGAGGTCTCACCGTAGCTTTACGTTGCCGTGAACAGTAACGCAACGCAAAGCAACGCAAATGGCACAACATACGGCGACGGTACAGGTATCCTCGCCATCGAAGGACACGATGGGCTTTCCGCCCGACTCAAGCTCGACCTTGTTCTGAGGTCGAAACCTGGCCACGACCTTGATACTATTTGCGGACGACATGTTGAACGCAGGTTGTGTGTCACGCAACAAACGTTATCATCGGCCGCGGTTCTGTCGTCCCGAAAGAAAGGAAAAAAAGTCGGGCTCGATCGTTGGTTGCTCTGAAGCGAACCTTCAGGGGGGGGTGAGGGGGGTCGCAGAAGATGCGGGCCGCAAGTTTGTTGCACTGAGCCACAAAATGGCGACGAGAGGGGGCACCTCAAACAAAGAGAGAGGAGAGACGAGGATAATAAAGGGATGTTGAGACTTCGATAAAGGGAGATGGGCTCTGAACAAAGGCCGAGTCGCGGATGCAGATCAAGGCAAAGCCAAGATGCAAGCAGGGTTTCGTGATTCGCTGGCAGGGCGTACGGTTGTATATAGAATAATATGCACGATAATGTTGTTTAGGTGTGGTTTGACGTGCGATCAGCAATAAAAAGTATCGACGACTGTCAACAACAAATGAATGCCAACCTAACGTCCCAGGTGTGTGTTGTTGGCAACCAGAGGCGGTGGGCATTTGTTGGAGAACGGGGTCTGAATGGTGATAGGTCAGACACAGAGAGACGCGCGCCAAGAGGGGCCGAAACGGGGACTCACCTCAAGTGTGAGGGCTGCTCCAGGGGGGTAGGTGTCCTATAATTTAGGGGACTCTTTAGAGGTTTTGGGTTTTTTCACCCCTAGGAGATTAGACCTCCCGGGGGGATGTGCCCAAAAGAACGTTGAACTTTGAAGCTGTGGCCCAGATTGTTGGTCTTGTTTCACTTGACCGGTGCAATTTGGAGATTTGCCGGGGTCTTTGGCTCACTGTCATCAGGTATCGGGTTGTTGCGTCGAGGGGTTCATCATGGTGCCGTCAGTAGTCAACACACTACCTATTATGGCAAATGGCTAATCATTAGCCTCAAGCATTCAATATGAAGTGCATTAAAATTGTATTAAATTGTCCGCTCAAGGCAATGAGTGCTTTACAAAGGGAGGATATTAAGTTCATGCAACGATAACAAGCGTTTAGGCGTTCTTTGGCAAACCGTCACATGAAACCAAACGATAAGAGTCATTAAACATGTCACCATTCCTGACAAGCAAGGACACACAATGCACCCCCACCATTTGACACATTCCGCTTCATTAGCGAGCATAAGGTAGTTAGTTCACTTCGCTGAGAGTCATTCTCGGGCAATAAACAAAGACGCTACAAGAAACATTAAACTCCTTTCTTCATGATGAACCCTCGTGATATCATAAGCTAACGTTCCCGGGGCTTCCTGGACGCTTGCAACGCCTCGAATGCAGTTTAGTCAGTTAAAACTCCTCGCACCTCAAAACGCCATGTACATAAAATGCGTTGCAGCTTTGGGCTGCAAAGCACTTTCATTGTTTGAGCAACCTGATCTGTCACCTTGCTGGACAGGTCGACGTTGGCATACCGTCCTCTGTCCTTTTGGGAGTTCGGCCGTTCAGTCTTCCCAGCTCTTCTCCACCGTCTCTCTGACACGCTTGGTGTATTCCTTTCGGTTGTCCTTGTATAGATTGGAAGCTTCGACGTTAGCAGGTGAACCAGTGTTAGGATCGTTAAGTAAACTGTTGAAAGATCAGCATACGCCTTTAATCGGCTACTATTTATGCTGCCCACCTTTGAATACTGGTCAAGACGGCGGCGACATCGTACGTAGGACTCCATCGGTTTTGCAGAATGTCGAGACAGAGCTCTCCGGTGGCGTAGACGTTGGGGTGGAACATCTGGCTGATGAACTTGACTTGGGGAGGCTTGTTGGGATATTGCTCTTCGAACTGCATCACAAGTCGAAAGGTGCCATCTTCAAAGGGAGTGTCTGCGGGGCCGATGATGACGGCGTTCCTACAAGACGTATGAT
Source organism: Fusarium acutatum (assembly GCA_012932015.1). Classification (NCBI taxonomy): domain Eukaryota; kingdom Fungi; phylum Ascomycota; class Sordariomycetes; order Hypocreales; family Nectriaceae; genus Fusarium; species Fusarium acutatum. The sequence continues at coordinate 6,962 of JAADJF010000538.1, forward strand.
GAGTATTTGTGTTCAGGATCGGCGATGTCGACGAGGGCGTACGAACCAGGTCATGACATTGTCTGGTACAGGGGAAGCAGAGACGCCGGCGGGAGGATCGGTCTGCATGCGCTATCGCGGGAGTCAGCGAGGTTTGATCTGGAGGCGATCGTCAAAAATTGCGAACCTTGAAGTCTCGCATGAGACGGCGACGAGCAGCGGTAGACATGATAGCGACTGGGTCAAAAGGCGAGAACGGATGTAAGGATAGAAGCTGAATGCTGTTGAACGAGAGAAATCGTTACGTGAATCCTGTGCTTGACGAATATTCTATCAGGCGAAATGATTTGCATGCACGATTCACTTTCTCAAGATTTGGCGGTGCAAGATGATGAGCGGAGATGGAGATTGGTCATGGACCGGCTGGTCGATGATTCGGATTCCACAGCGGAGGAGTTGGGTGATGCAATCTACCAATCAAGCATGCTTATCGGTCTGGCCTATCAATGCACGGTGAGAGATCCACCTCGCGTTTGGCTCACCTGCTCACCTGCTCACCGATAACGCCGCACGTGACCCGGCCGAGCCGCAACAACTTCGAACCATCCTCGGAGCCTGCAAAGATTTGAAAGGTGTTTGATTTGCTTAATAAGCATCAGATCCTCTTTCTAGTCTTAATTAGGAATTTTTCTTGGACAAAACTGATCCCATGTTCATATGCTGACTGTCAAAATGCTTATTTTATTTCCCCCACTACCCGGAGCTTTCACATGGCCGCGGGGGACGAAGGCCGCTCTGGCAGCTAAACTATGGGATTTCGGAACCGACAAGTAATTCCGGTGAAGGAGAAGCTACTCAAGTGAAATAAATTACACGATAACGATGTAGGCAGCGGTGGAAAGAGTCCGTCCCCAGATCTGACAAATAGGTACTTCAGACTGCAAGCCAATGTCACAGTTTTGGCTTGTACCCCAGGTTCGACGTCACCCCCGGATTTGTAGTTCTCGGCACGGGAGAGCTTGTGGCCGCCACCTCGGGCCCTCCCCCGCTGAAAGCCGAAGAGGACCGAAGCGGATGTATATTGCCATATTACTACGATACCCGAGGTCGTCTTGTTTTCTCTTACTTATTCCTTCAGTCCATTCCCATCCTCGTCTTTCTCTCCGTTCTGCCTGTCCTGTTACGTCTTGATACCCCCTCATATACATCAAAATGTCTCCTGCTCAACTAAGATCCGCTGGCCGGCTGGCCCAGCTTGCTGGACATGTGAATGGCGCGCGACAGTTCTCTACACGGCCTGCTCTGCGCAAGGAGATCCAGGACGCTTATATCCTGAGCGCCGCTCGAACTCCCACAGCAAAGGTACAGTATCCTCTAATTCGACTGATGCTTGTAACGACTTATTAACATATTCCTAGTTCAATGGCTCGTTCCTGTCAGTATCGGCTCCTAAGCTCGGCGCTGTCGCTATCAAGTCGGCCCTGGAAAAGTCAAAGGTCCCCGTCGAGAAGATCACCGATGTATACATGGGCAATGTGCTTCAGGGTTCCGTTGGTCAAGCGCCTGCTCGACAGGCCGCTATCTTCGCTGGTCTGCCCAAGGAGATCGAGGCTACCACTATTAACAAGGTCTGCGCTTCTGGACTGAAGGCCGTTGCTCTGGCTGCTCAGAACATTCAGCTGGGTCTCTCTGAGGCTCAGATCGCCGGTGGAATGGAGAACATGTCACAGGTCCCATACTACGTGCCCCGCGCCAGTGGTCTTCCTGCCTTTGGCCATGTTAAGATGGAGGATGGTCTTATTAAGGACGGTCTGACTGATGTTTACGATCAATTCCACATGGGTAACTGCGCCGAGAACACCGTCAAGAACTACAAGATCACCCGAGAGCAGCAGGACGAGTACGCTATCCAGTCATACCGCAATGCGCAAAAGGCTTGGGCCGACAAGGCCTTTGCTGACGAGATTGCTCCTGTTACCGTCAAGTCACGAAAGGGCGAGACTGTTATCGACACCGACGAGGGATTCAACGACGTCAAGTTCGACAAGATCCCTACCCTGAAGCCCGCTTTCGTTCGTGACGGAAGTGGCACTGTCACCGCTGCCAACTCATCAACTCTTAACGATGGTGCTAGCGCTCTTGTTCTCGGAAGCAAGGCTATTGCTCAACAGTATGGCTCTGGCTCGCGCGTTCTGGCCAAGATCTGCGGTTATGCTGATGCTGCCACTTCTCCCATTGACTTCCCCATTGCTCCCGCCAAGGCTGTCCCCATTGCTCTCGAGCGTGCCGGTATCACCAAGGATCAGGTTGCCATCTGGGAGTTCAACGAGGCTTTCGCCAGTGTGATCCTGGCCAACTCTAAGATTCTGGGTCTCGAGGGCGCCAAGGTTAACCCTCTGGGTGGTGCTATCTCACTGGGCCATGCTCTTGGCAGCTCTGGTTCACGAATCTTGACAACCCTGCTACATCAGCTTAAGCCTGGTGAGTATGGTGTTGCTGCTATTTGCAACGGCGGTGGTGCTGCGACTGCACTGGTTGTCCAACGTGTTGAGTCTGTATAAAAAGGTTTACGAGCTATAATGATAGAGTATTTATGATTGATAGTAGAGGAACAAAGTAAAATAAACTAAGAATTGAATAATAACAAGGAAGATCATTTCAGTGCAGCTCGTATTCTTACCTGCCATGTGAATGTCATTCTTTCTCTGGCCCAACTGCTGAGCAGTTGTCATGATCTCTTAGTGCAGGGTAACATGATGAGTCGGCGATCCCATGTTAGCGATAAGCTGTCATGATGAGCCATCATCTCACATAAAATAGCACTTTTTTCCACTGGCAAAACATAATAATACCTGGGCTTAAACTTATTGGGTAATAATGAGATTATTTAGTTGGGGAGTGTAGGAAAAACAATGGGAGATGTTCTTGCTGTTCCTTTCTCAGACACTTGAGACAGTGGAGCCATACTATTTTCCACTCACTCACTGACCTTACTCACCTCCAAGCTCAGCTCAACCTCACCTTTCATCTCAATCTTTACCCTTTCTCCTCTTCCCTCAATCACCACCATCACTCGCGATGCCTCTAGTCCTCGAATTTCTCACCCAGATCCGCAATTTCATCCGCACTCAGAATGGCGACGAGCTTCGCGCCTGGCTCCAGGTAGAGCCTAATTCTCCTCAGCAATATCACAACCTCGCATCTGAGCTTCGCTCTCAATTCCGCCAACAAGGCCTCGACAACATCGTTGAAAGGACATTACCCCAGGAAGATGACGTTCCAGAAGGTCAGGCTACCGTGTGGCCAGGCTTTGTGGCCTTCATGAAGGACTATATGGCCTTCTGGCGCGACATCAATTATGATGATTTGCTGGGCGCGCATCAATTGCTTAGTGGCCTTGTCAAGTATGATATCAAACATTGGATGAATTATGGTCATGAGAACTAATATTTGACATTATAGCTCTTGCGCGACTGCTTTTGCTCACCCAACCTACGGCGCCATGCTACTCAAGACAAGCATGTCCCTCTCAGAGACGCTGGCTCGTCTCACAATGTCTTTGAACAAACGCCCTGACCTGGCGCGTCGTCTACGTGCCGTAGACGAGGATAAGAGCATCGCAGAATCTTCAGCAGAAATCATTCAAAAGATCTTCACAACATGCCTCACAGATCGATCCAGCGGTCGTTATGCGAAACCAGAGGGCAAAAAGGTTGGCGTCTACATGTTTGCCAACCTTGTTCTCAAGCTTCTGTTTGCAGTATGTAACAACTCAATATTTTTTTAAGATATATCGCTGACCAGATGAAAGTGCCGAAGAACACATCTCGCCAAAATGATCTTTGTCAATATTTCCACCATCTCTCCGCCACTATCTCTCTACCCAGCCGCCCAGCGCGTCACATTCCTCTACTACCTAGGCCGCTTCAACTTCTCAAACAACCACTACCTCCGGGCTGCGCTGTGCCTTGAGGGAGCATACCTTCAGACCCCTTCGCAGCTGGTCTCCCACCGGACCAACATTCTCACCTATCTTATCCCATGCAACATCCTTCTTGGACGCTTTCCATCACAATTATTGCTTCAGCGCCCAGAATGTCAGACTCTGGCGTCTGTTTTCTTTCCCATTTGCCAGGCCATCAGATCTGGCAACTTCATCCAATTTCAGCAGCATCTTGCGCAGCACGAGACATGGCTCTTTGAGAAGGGCTTGCTGTTAACCCTCGGCAACCGACTACGACCTCTTCTCTGGCGCTCACTAAGCAGAAAGACTTTCCTCCTCACATACGTCCCGCCAACCGATGCATCATCCCGAAAAGCTGCGACACTTGACCTTGCAGACCTTCACACGCTCGGGGTATACCTTCAACACCGCCTCGAAGGTTGGCTCCCAGCAGGGCCAAGCTCACTTGGTCGTTCTCAAAGCGTCAACCCGCTCCTTATGAAAGCCCTCGAGAACAATGCTCAAAATCCCGAAGCCACATCTACACTAGCTCCGCCACCTGGAGGGCCCAAATCTCTCCGGCCTAATGAGGGTATGATCTGGGGTAACGCAGAGGTCACATTCGAGGATGTGGAGATGACTGTCGCAACGCTTGTTCAGCAGGGTTTGATGCATGGGTTCATCGCTCATGGGCAAGGACGATTCGCTATTATCGGCGCCAAAGCCAAGGGCAGCCCTGTGCTTGCTGGCTGGCCCAACGTCTGGCAAATAAACCGAGAGAGGAGATATGAAGACTACGATCCTGATGAGGTACCCGGTTGGGTCAAGGAGTGAAAAGCAAGGGGAGATGGGTGGTTGAGCTAGATGACCTAGCTTGGATACTTAGATCACAACTCATCTTGATGGCGTTTGTATAATATCATTTCCTGTATGATACCCAGGGGATAGTAAGATTAGAGTATGGCTATAATATAAGGATGTACTTGTGGCAATCAAAACGACCAGACACATATTTCTTTTCCAATAGCTGCGTGCGACAACGTCCATCACACCCATTAAATATGTCTAATCAAAAAAGTGTTTTTATATAATAATAAGCCGAGATGGCCGAGCATCATCCCATCGACTAAACCACACCATCTCCTGCTTTTTTCAACAACCATACAAGTTTTCCCCTCCTAAACTCTCTGATTCATGTGTGCATACGTCGTTAATCGCGAGAATAAACTTAAAACCATCGCTTGTTTTCTCCAAACATCCAAAAAGTCTCCAATGTGTGCAAAAAAGGGTATATCGACCGTGAAATGAAGCGTTGAAACTTGTATATAATGCCCACGGACCCACAAGAGAGCCCAGACAAGGGACTCTTGAAGAATATTATACCCGGGGCGGGTATTAGCAACCAGACTTCCCAACAGCCAGAAGACTGTTGAGTAGTCTAGCAATAAGACAATAGACACTATCGCCGATAGGTAGTTGGCTTGATAATATATGTAAAGTACCAGTAATAAAGGAATGTCGTAGAAAATAGTTTCTGTGAATAGAATGCCAGCTGCGTCAAGACAGTGGTAAGTGGTCGTCAAAGAATAATGAAATTAGAAGAAACAAGCGGCGGCGATGAATGCGACGACAAGGCCAGCGACAGCAGTGTTGCCTTGGTGGCGACCTGCCTCGCTTTCCTTGGACTGAGTGGGAGCCGCTCCAGAGTCGACCTCAGTGGCGGCAGCGGTCTCCTCGGACTCGGAGGAGGTGTAGGTAGAGGTTCCGTTCTCACGGAAGATACCAGGCTTGACAGTGGGGTAGACCTTCTTGGTGGTTTTGTGCTTGGTGGTCTTGGAAGTAGCAGTAGTGAAGATTGTTGAGGTAGGCTCCTCGGTGGTGGTCTCGGAGGAAGTCTCTTGCTCGGTGGTGCTGCTAGACTCAGCAGAAGAGGTGGTCTCAACACTGGTAGTGGTTGTGGAGGTTGAGGAAGTGGTGGTAGGGAGTGCTGAAGTGGTGGGCTCAGCGGTAGTCGAAGGCTCCTCGGTGGTAGAGACAACGGGTTCCTTCGAAGTGGTGACCTTGGCCTCGGCTGTGGTAGAGGGCTCAGCCTCGGCGGTAGAGGACTCGGTCTCTTCATCGTCATCGTCACCACCGCCGGATGAGCCTTTGCCAGAAGAGAAGGCAACGATCTGAGCGGTGCTACCCTTCTGCACGGTAACGACACAGAAGGCAGCACCACCAGCACCCTTAGCGGAAAGGCTGCTGCCAACGTTACCCTCACCCTTGGCAGGGTCGATCTTACAAGGAAGGCCATTGCAACCGCCGTCGGGGCACTGAATCTCGATACCGAAGTCGGGCAGCGTGCTCTTCAGAGCTGAGTCCTCCCAGATGGGGTTCCAGCCAATCTTGACAAAGGTCTGGCCGTTGGCCTCAGTGTTAGCACCGGCAACGTAGGGACTCCAGTTACCAATGGGCTCAGACTCGGTACCCCAGATGCAGCCCTCCTCACCAGTGCCAGGGGGGTTGATGTAGAAGCTGATGATCGTTAGAGATCCTCGATGATCAACAAGACTTAAGTGACTTACTGAGCAGCGGTGGAGCACCAGTACGAAGATCCGGGAACAGCCAGAGTTGCACTAGATGTGACAAGAGTAGGGATAAGCATAGCCTCGTTACCAGGCAGAACAGTCTGGCACCAAGACATCTTTGAACCGCACTTGTTAACGGCCTCAATGGAACCAGTGCCAGAAACACAGTTGGGCTTGCCCTTGAAAGGCTTCTCGATTTCACCGTTCTTGTTGCAGAAGAGACCTCCGTTCTGAGAAGTTTTAGTTGCGTGCACCGAAGTTGCTAGATCATACAGGTCAGGCGTACCATTGAAGCGGGATACTCATAAGTGGAATCCGGATCCCATTGGTTCATAACCATACCGGGCTTGCAAGCAAAAGGGCAGTAAGATCCAGGCTTGCACTCCTGATCGGGGCTCATGGCCCAACCGGCGTTCTTCGCATCGGGAGTGACGGCGACCATGTTGGGGTCATCGGTAGGGAACTGGCATTGTCCACCACGCTTCTCAAGAGTCGAAGACTGAACGGGAAGATGTTGTCGCAAGTGCTCAAAATCATTGTGACGGTGACCGTGTTGCTTGCAAGCGACCATTGATGGCGCAGACAAGGCGCCCAGAAGGGCAGCCGAAAGGTTGATGAGTCTCATTGAGATTGTTGTCGATGAATACGAGTCGATTTCGTTTCGGTAAATTCCAGAACGGTTGTTCTTACTTTATATGCGCGAATACCTCCAGTCCTTCAACTATTGTCACGAACGAGACATATATCCTGACAGGCGTTTGGTAAAAAGAGTGTAATTGTCGTCGAGCAACAGAACGAGTGATGCAGCTGACGAGGAAAAGTCGATGAACTCGCGGACCAGCGACAGAACGTTTTAACAAAGCAAGGAAACAAAAAAGAATGAGTGACAGGCAAGGAAGCAAGGACATGAATATTAAGAGATCGACAGGTCTACGAGATGGATATGGATCCCCAGGAAATGAGCCATGAGCAGAAGCGCGGACACCAGCGCAGTCACCCACAACAAGGAGATTGAGCCGTAGGCGAGGCCTCGTCTGAGTGGGCTCGTGGTCAGGCCCCATGCTGAGCCATGGCCTCACGGCACCTGCATGGAACTGAGAGGCCCTGTTCATGTGTGGATGCCCTCCTGTGACGGGGGGTCGAGTAATGTTACCGTCTCCAATCAAAAGCTGGCATGTCTGATCCCTGGCCTCGATCTAGCCAATCCTGTTGAGACGGTGCCTGGTTCGAGTTCTTGGCTCAGGGGATCACGCTCGGAGCAGATTAGAGTCAACCATATCATGTCAGGGCGATGCTTAATTGTGCAGCTCTCGATGCCAAAGAGGGATGACTCTGCGGTCCATGGTACCAGCATGTTCGGAACGAGGGCCGGATGGAGCAACGGCATCATTTTCCACCAAGGCTCGCTGTAAGAGAGATCCTGGGGTTCACTCACATTCAGGTCATCTAACCACCATTGTCTCGGTTCTGCTTCTCGTTCAGATTCGGATTTTGATTCTGGATTGTCTCGTCCCTGATTTTAGGAACTGGCGTCCATGTGTCATTGCACTCTCGACACGCTACCCCTGGACGATTTCCTGTGGCTTGCGACAGAGACTCACATTGGTCCGTTGGCTGTTAAAGCCCCTGACGAGTGGTTTTTTCCCGCAACCTTTGCAACCGTGGTTCCTGGGCCAATGTGTCTTTGGTTAGCGTTCAAACAGTCCCCAGACGGCTCAGTGCCACAACTGACAGGCTACTCAACGCGTGCTGTGCCACTCATAATTGGCCAGGGAGACGCGCTTGAGTGTAGAATTCTAAGAGGGCGAGTCAGCTCTTCTCGTCAAAATAAGATTGATGGCAGCAGTCACCTTCCAAAGAGGGGTCAGTAATTTCACTGTTTGTTAGTGTGTTCGGCTGAAGATCGACGTCATGCTCCCCTGTTTAGTGTGAATGGTCGGTGGAATAAAGTTGACAATATCCGTACGACAAGTTTCGGGATAATATAAACACTTTTGGCGCCATCTCGATGTTCATGAGCCGCTTATACGAGTAGTATAAGCTAAGTTGAAGATATCACGAAACACAATAGGTACAGGATGAGATCGAGATAGTCACACTCACACGTGACTCAACGGCTCCTTCCATCGTGGAGGTTGCTACATGTCTTACAAGACTCTCGCATGAAATCTATCGCGTTTCGAATATCGGTGTGATTCAAACTGAAAACTGTCTTAAAAATTCTCAATCCCTTTTCCTTTTTCTTCAGCTGAACGATACATTGAAAGAGGGGCATTATACGATTCGAGCCACCGATATCGCATCACTGAGGATCCGAATGTCGCTTAAAATCGCTAAACATTCCTAGGATTTATAGCATCCGGGGACTGATCAATGCATTTTATCCATGCAATGCGATAAGGACAAGCGATTCATGCTCGCCTTTGACACTCTGCTCGTGGGAATCGAGGAGTTGGAGAGTGTCAGGAGATGTGTTGAGAGGACGATATGCTACAATGGTCACCCCTATCCATTCTGCCAACTTCTGACGAAGCTGAGATCCTGAGATCTATGACAATGGAATGTCTCGGTAGTTTAGTAGTATAAATCAAGCATAGTTTTTTTGTACTATAATTGAATTGGAATTTGTACCATACCAAGCCATTACTTGTGACAAGAACTCATTGAAAGGAGAGTGGAGATTGAAGCAAAAAGACACGATACTCCAGGGTAAATCTAGGGTTTACCATCGAATCAATCAGATCGTGGTCGGTAGTTGACGGTTCCAGAACTGGGCGTTTTTTCTCTGTGGATAATGTGTGATTTTAAAGCATCGAGAGCCATGTCTCGTCTCAATTCAAAACAATAAACAATGAATATGACGAGCTTCAGGCGGGAGTGGCGCACGGCATAGAAGAACAAAGTGGATGATGATCTGCGTGGCGCTGAAGCCACAATAATAAAACGGTTTCAAGTCTGAACTATTGGAGTTTGTTTCTGACGTCTTGATTACTGCATGGCTGTATCGAAGATCTACGAAACATGTAGATGAAACGTCCAATACAATTGACTTTACACTACATACCGAAGTCGAAGTTAATGATTTGGACCTGTTTCTCTGAACGATGTGCTAACAATGCTTGAATATTGTAAGAACTAAAGTAAAGAAAGATCAGCGAAATGTTTACAAACAGTGGAGATGTTTCCTCTGATTCTGACTTGACAAGAAACAAAACATCTTCAAATCGGCTGCGCTTCCAAACGTAGCCCATGATAGAGGCCGATGATAATTATAACCACTGATAAATCCATGAGTAAACCCAGCTTGTTCGTCTCAACCTGGGGAAACCTGGCCAACAAACCCAGCAAAACCATCTCATTCGACACTTTCACCGGATCATTCAGTTTCCGTAAGAATAAAATGCCGTTGGTGCCGACAGGAATCCCCCATCACAGAAGCGCTTACTCGATTATTTTTGGAGGAGAAAGGGAGGGGGCCGGCGATTACTGCGCGTTGGCGTCGCTTGCACAGCCCACGAACCCTCGAAATAGCGGCAAACGACCAATCAACGACACTCGCTCAGCACCAAGGCCGCTAGGATGAGGCTGGTAAACAAGACGGATATGCCATCTTCCGTAGGATGTTGACTATTTTTGACTGTGCTGTGCAGAGCCTCTGAGGCTGTCTTGTTCCTGGGCCTGGGTCTAGGTCTGACAGCTCAGCATCGTGAGTCTTGTGCCTGGGTTCATGTGCTTATTTGGAGATGAGAATACGGGTATAAGAAGATGGTGGTGTCCGGCTGAGATTGGAGATATCATTCATAGCATCACTCAAGCATTACAAGTCTTACATTCATAACAATCTTGATCTCGTCTCATCTCATTTTCCTCTTCAAACTGTATACTTCAACGTCTCAATATCATTCACAATGAAGTTCACCACTGCTCTCGTCTCCGCCGTCCTGGCCTTCACCTCCTTCGCCGAGGCAGCTCCTCACAACAACCGACGAGGAGACTCTAGCAAGCCTCTCAGTCTGACTGCCCAGCTTCGACTTGCTGATACGTAAGCAGCCCCCAACGATGAGTTGGCTAGGACCACATGACTAACATAATATCAGTGCCGCTGACCGCTTTGCTCTCCTCCCCGAGGACGATGACTTTGTCTTTGACTTCAACAAGAAGCAGGATAACCCTGGAAAGGGTGGCGAGCTCATCGCTGCTAACCGTGCCAACTTCCCTGCTCTTGTTGGTACTGGCGCTGGTATGGCTTTTGGCAGAATCGATCGTGAGTTTGTCTTATACCATCTCGATACAACAACACTAACATGTTATCAGCCTGTGGCATGAACACTCTTCACGTTCACCCTCGCTCCGCCGAACTCCAAGTCGTCACCTCCGGCCGTCTCATCACCGAGATGGTTCCCGAGAACGGCGTCCTCGACAAGGATGGCAAGCGTCGTGTTATCCGCACCGAGCTCACAGCCAACATGATGACTCCCTTCTACCAAGGATCTATCCACACTCAGTTCAACCCCGACTGCGAACCCGCTACCTTCATCGCTACCTTTGCAACTGAGGACTTTGGCACTGGCCAGATCGCCGATGAGCTTGTTTCTCTGAGTGACGATGTCATCGCTGCTACTTTTGGCCAGAGCATCGCTGGTGAGGATATCGACAAGGTCCGCCAGGCTGTTCCTAAGAGCATTGCTCTGGGTGTTGATAAGTGCCTCGAGACCTGTGGCCTCAAGAAGCGATCCATCTAAGATGGGTTCTTCCTTATCTTTCTTTCTTCGAGTCCTAGCATGGAATGAGCATGTGAGCGATGTTCCCCCCCCTGGCGTTATTCTTTGGTTCAGTAGCATAGACGGAGATACCCTAGTTCTACGCAGTAGATATTGATAGGATCCGGCATTTGTTTGTTAATAGATAGCATTTGGTACATATTATACAAGTTTTTCTTTCATCTAGTTTTACATACATCGTGATACAAAGCGCAGAGTCATACTCTCGGCACCATCGCTTTACAGACCCTTTTCGCGATGACCAACGACCTTGGCAAAAGAGTCAAAGGACATAGTCATCGAGTGTCGTCCCGCAGTCTTGCTTCTCAAATGGTTATCATAGTCCAGCATCTCCTTATACGGGACCTTGGCAATAATCTCAACAACCCTAGCCGAAGACTTCTTACCGCGAAGAGAGGTAATAGAATCATATGGATCGGGAGGGGTGTAAATCTTGGACACATCAATATGATCCTCGCCAGTCGACTCAGCAGATCGATCATTGACCTCAAGAACCTGACCACCAGCACCAGCAGTGACATCATGCTGTACCGTACCGGCTACAACCTCTGGACATGTAATGGTGACATGCATGATAGGCTCAAGAATGCCGATTTTTTCTTTCTCGAAAGCATCACGAAGAGCAGCCTGGACGGCAGTCCTAGCGGCAGTGCTGAAATGCCCTCCCGTGGGAGTTTCACAGGCGCCGGATTCTGTGTCCAGCGTGATAGTAACGTGGCACCCGTGAATGGGAGCTGCACGACGAGGGCCCCTCGCCAGACCTGCGATAGCTCCGTTGAGAAGCTGCGCCCTCGCCTCTTCTGGGTCAAAGTCGAGAGTGCTAGTCTCATCTGTCAAGGGAATAGCGACGTGGTATATGTTGCCGTCTCGCTCGACACAGGACTCTAATAAAGTCTCGTGGTGATGATCCTCAAGTGGCGATAGGACAACAGTGCATGAAGCTTTACCGGGTTTGCCGGCAACGGGACGGTCAAAGACTGTGTATTGTGGCCGTGTGGGCTCTGTGACGCATTCCTTGTAGTCAACTTCGATAGGACCGAAGTCGGCATCGATCTTGTACTTTTGCTTCATGTTGTATAGTGACACATCGAGATGAAGCTTGCCCATGCCCTGAATTGTGAATTGTTCTGTTTTGGGATCTCGGCTGTACCGTAGACTTGGATCTTCTCGTGTTGTGTTTTCCAAGGCTATTTGGAGTTGTTGAGCAGCAACGTTACCGTATGGCTCAACTTGTAGGAACGCCACAGGTGGTGGGATCTCAGGAGGTCGAATCTTGACGTGGCGGAAGTTTTCAGGAATGGGCTTGTTTGCATTCATCGTAACAAGTGTATCGCCTGTACGGGCTTTCTTCAGTCCTCTCAAAGCTCCAATCTGCCCGACACCAAGCGACTGAATATCCTGTGTCTTGTTGGCAGCGATCTGAAGAATACCCATGGGCTTTTCGTGGGTTAGAATATTGGTGTTGAAACTTGCTGCGTTTCTGGTAAGAGTGCCGTGATAAACTCGCACGAAGCTGATGACACCCTCCTTGGGATGGTTGAAGACCTTGAAGACCGAAGAAATAGACGCAACCTGGTTCCTCGCGGACTTGGGGCTGTTTTCGAGAACTTCTGTCAAGCGATGCTTTGCTGATCCGACTCGGATTTCTGCTGATGGACGTTCGTCTGGGCTTGGTAGATAATCTGTGATAGCGTCCATCAGTGGCTCAACACCGATATGTCGGAAGCTTGAGCCAGCGAATACTGGAATGACTCGAGCATCACCACTTCTGATGACTCGCCGAATAGCCTCTTTTATCAAAGCACCATCAATATTTTCATTCTCAGCCAGAAACTCATCCATGATAGCCTCATCAAAATCTGCAAGGCCCTCAACCAAGGCCTGTCTCGCAGTCTCTATCTCTGGCAAAAGATCTTTGTTGGAACTCGAGAGCTTCTCTTTGAGTTCCTCAGTATTATATCGCTTCTTTTCACGTTCCGACTTCCATCGGTATCCGACTCTGTTGACAATATCAATCACACCAACAAAATCCTCTCTCTCCCACCAAGGGATCTGACAGACAAGCGGCCATCCTTTCAGGCGCGTACCGATCTCGAGGACAGCCTTTTTGAACGAAGCACCCTCTCGATCAAGTTTGTTGCAGTACACTATACGGGGTACTTGGAACTCATGAGCAGATCCCCATACTCTTTCTGTGTGAGCTTCAACACCTTTGACTGAGTCGATGATGCAGACTGCTCCATCGAGAATGGGGAGACAACGGTCAACTTCGAAACGAAAGTCTTGATGGCCGGGAGTGTCGATGAGATTGATCGTCTTTGCGTGTTCTCCCGGTGCGAGTGCTTGGTGTCTAGGCCAGTGGAATGTGATAGCTGCTGATTGAATGGTGATGCCTCTTTCTCGTTCCAAGTCGAGGAAGTCAGTTACTGTATTCCCAGAGTCGACATCTGCATTTCGTTAGTATGTTTGGCCAGTGAGTCTAAGATATGCCTACCTCCAACACGTTGCGTGACACCACTATAATAGAGCATTCGCTCAGTAGTAGTAGTTTTACCCTGTGAAATATGAGACCAAGTCATTTCGTGGTCTCTGAGTTCTTACTTACAGCATCAACATGAGCTATGATACCAATATTTCGAATGTTGTGTAGTTGAGTATCATGATGAGCCTGATGCATAGCTCTACGACTCAAATTCATGAGCTCTTTATTGCGCCATTGACGGGCAAGACAACGGCCCGAGCCTTTTACAGCCGGGCCATTCCGTAACAAGGATAAAATGATCATTCCAATCTCGGAAATAAACCAAGATTCGAATGCTTCATCTCAGTCTCTCTCTCTCTTCTTTTCTTTGTCTTTTGAGGTTGATTTTGAGCTTTCTCTGCTGTTTTCGGAAACGCTTTGATGTCATTCGCCAAAACTCTCAGTCAACTCCACTACCAACTCCTGATCATCAGCCTCTACATTCTCATTGGTTGAACCCCCCGTAAAAGAATTCCAAGACCCCCCAAGCCTTCAAAACTTGAAGCTTAGGTTAGTCCCGTCTGGGGGGCTTTGAGGCGTAGCCTGTTGTTAGCTTCAAACTTTGGGCCTACCTACGTAATCTTGCTCCTTGTGCTTTTCACCTCCCGTCTTCGTTCGTCTTCGTCATCTTGCAACACTTACATACGCCTCCCATCACAATTCGTCTGCCTTTTGACGCGACTCCCCTTAAACTGCTGCCTACGCGATACTTTTCAGTATTAAACTCGCTTCTACCTCGATTCCCTACGGCGCAGTCCTCAAATCAATCATAAATCAATCATCATGGAGCTCTCTGACATCTTGTGAGTAGCTACATTGCACTATAGTATCGTCACGAGAATAAGTCGCTAACCATCGCCTTCTACTGTAGTCGCATTGTCAACTTGGCTGTTGGTGTTATCACCGTCCTCGGTGGTATCGCGTCCATCTTCCATCTCGGCCTGTACGTACAAACCAATCTGCGCCGAGTGGTCAATTCGCGCTCAGGCGACACCTCGACAGCACGAATACTGACAATGCCTTTGTAGTCAACCCATTGTTGTCGGCGCTTACATGATTGTCTTTGGTCTCGTCATTGCTCTGCTCGGTACGTTGCGACACTGACCGAACCTCCCATGCGCCAAGCCTAACAGATCGCAGAGTTTCAGATCCCTCCCCAGGTCTCCCGACATGCCTCTTTCATGTTCTCCTTCATCGGCCGTGGTGTCTGTAAGTAATTACCTAGAACAAGCTACACCAATACATCGCTAACACTCCTAAGTCTACGTCTTCATTGGCTGCCTTCTGTTGGGTAACTTCATCCTTAGTAAGATTGCTGGTAGCATCATCGGCATCGTCGGTCTCGCCTACATCGCTCTCGAGTTCGTCCCCTCCATCGAGCCCCCCAGCAACATGCGCGAGGCCGAAGATGCCGGCTGGGGCGCCGAGCAGGTCTAGAATGCCGACGCCAACCAGCCGGGATCAACCCCGGCGGTTGCCTCTTCAAACACAGGCGCATAAGCTTTCGCGACGACCATTCGATCATGATACGAATGACAGCGTAAACGCGCGACAAACGCGGTGAACCAGGACGTATAGGATAAATTACTCGAAAGATGAATGCTACAAGAGGGGGAGTAGAAAGGGCTGTATTCCTAAGAATTGCAGATGGGAGGAGAGAATGAAGAGAGGAGTGGCTCGTTTCAATGGGATCGAAGACGAGGTTCACGAGAATCATTGTATAACGATTTGAAGAGATGAACCGTTAGCAAAGTGACATTATTATAAGGACGTCGGGATCGAATATTCTATTGTCTAGTATACCTGATGCTCCCTCATGCCATGAAATCAAACGCCATTATTTCAACATCAACAAAATACTATTTTATGCTTCTCATGTCCTTGGGCTCCTCAGGAAGCTAACTACACCACTGCAGTATCCAACCAGTCCGTCCAACCGATTGCACTCCTTCTCTTGACATGACTTCCACTCGCTCAACGCCGTCAACAGATCCTGGTTCTCCATCACCAGATCAAAGTGTAATCGCAGGAACACGGTCATCCATGTCTGGGTAAGCTCATAGTCTCGACGAGTCTTGAGTCGAGCTGTCAAAGCGCGGATGAAATGTAACAACTCATTCGAGTCCTCGTCGCCATCGCCGATAGAAAGCGAGCGAAGTTCGAGATCTGCGCTTGAGGGGGAGAGAGACTTGAGATGCTCAATGAACTCATCATCTGTGATGCGTTAGTTTACATGGTTGCGATGTTGGAGAAATGTGACTTACAACTTCCTGTCTCTGCTCCAGCACGAAGCTTGGTGCTGAGAACCTCCTCAAAACGAGCCTTCTCGACTCTTGTGATACGAGAGTTGCTCTCTGCCTCAGTCTCACCCTGGAGCTTAGAAGCCATAGGATTCTCCTTTCCTGTCGTCGAAGGCAAGAAGAAGGGCGCCTTCTCGGGAGCCTTGGGGGCCTCTGTGGGCTTATTTCGCTCCTTGATAAGATCCAGGTGCAGCAATGTCTGCCAGCGGCTCTTGGGAACCAAAGACAAAGTTGTAAGCTCAGAGCTGAGCTGTTCGATTGTTGGCGCCACTACAGTGTCCTCATCCTCAGCTTGCTCCTCCTCAAACGCACCCTCCAGCATGCCGTGGCTGTTCTCGCCGGATACTGTAGGAGCAGAGACTTGACCAATCTCCTTCTCGGAGATTTGACGTGTGGGAACATGCTTGAACAGGGCTTTGTTGGTCCAGAGTGTCACTCCCAGCTCGTTCTCGATTGTTGCAGCCAAGTATTCGCCAGTAACAGACATTGCTAGTGCCTTACAAGGCTTCTCGAGTCTGATAGCATCGATCAAGTGACTCGTGGGAAGATCCCATACACGAATGACGCAATCTTGAGAAGCAGCGATGATCCATCGTCCATCGTTGGAGAAGCAGAAATCGTTGATGGCGCCTTGAGGTCCCCAGAATTCACGAATTGTTCTCTTGGTCTCCATATCAACCACCCGAATTGATAGATCGTCGCATGAGAAAGCAAGCAGATTGCTCGCAGGGTGGTATCTGCATCCTGTTGGGAATGTCATAGGTGCCCAGTCAATCTGCTCTAGGAGGTTTCCGGTCAAGAAATCCCAAAATTTGATCTTGCCATCCAGAGAGCAGGACACCACGTTCTTGTTCATGGAATCGACAACAAGACCAGTAATACGCTTTGTGTGTTTTCCGGTACCAACGGGGAACTGGCGAGTAGCCTCGGCATGCATTTGTACGATATCGTCTGCCTGTCGTAGTTGCTGCATCTTGAGCTGACGAGCTTGACCCGGGGTCAATCTTGAAGGGAATCGTTGGCGATGATTTCCTGACTGAAGGTTGTACATATCAATACCACCAGATTCAGCACCAACGAGCGCAAAGGTACCGCAAGGGCTGATGGCAACAGTAGAGACGTTGGTCTCATCTCCAGTAGGGAAAGCCCATCGACCAGCTCGCTTTCGGCCCCAGAACCATGTCCTGGCATAAGGGTCGTTCTTGTGAGCGGTGACGACACTCTCCCAACCAGTCATACCACTGACCTCAGCATCCTGGGCCTTCTTCCTGTCTCGTGACTTTTGCCATATAGGCTGGTTGCCGGGCATAGCACCAATGCCACCATCTCGATTCAGTGAGGAAGCCATACAAGTAATCTCAGGGGCCTTAAGATCCTCCAAGGTTGTTGTAGGTCCATGAGATAGAGCGTTTGTGGCTAGAATGCCAATCTTCTTGGCCTTCTTGCGAATGTTACCCTGACTCAACTCTGTGCTCTGACCATCACGGCGCAAACTCCATCCCCAAAGACTTCGATCTTGTCCACCACTGAGCAACCACTTGTTACCGGCATCGGCACCCTCAAAGTCGGTAGGAAGAAACTCGAGACAGTTGACAGGACCAGCATGGCCGCTGCGTGAGTGGAGAATTCGAGGGATAGGAGAGAAGGGTGTCTCGTCAAAGATCCAGGACTTGAGAGAGTTATCGCGACCGCTGGTCATCACGACTGGTTGTCCAGGGAGAAACTCAATCTTGCTGATTCCACCACGGACAAGCGGTCCATCGTAAGAAGGGGGGTTGTGAGCGCTTCGCAGAACACCCATCACGCGGCCACCACCGTTCAAATCCCAAAATGTGACATCTCCAGTAGCAGCTGTCGCCGTAGCCATAACACCATCCTTTCGTCCATCATTACCCGCTCCCATACCATCAGTCCGGAAAGAAATTGAGTTGACTTGCGCCTCTGAGCTTCCAGCCTCGATGCGAAGAGTGATCTTGTCGGTTAAAACATTCGTAATAATGAGAGTTCCTTCAGAATAGGCGATAGCCAGAAGAGACAGAGCAGGGCTAGGTTCTAGGCATGTTACAGAACCGCAATCGGGAGCCGGAGGAAGAATGGTGTAAATGAGCTTGCCGGTGCTGACGTTCCAGATCTCGACCCAGCCATCGTTGCGACCCACGAAAATCTTGTTGAGGAAAGTTGGCATAGAAACAATGCCACCACTGATTTCGTTGCCGCGGTTGTTGGCAGGCGTAGTGTGAATAGTGGTGTAGTGTTCCAGAGTAGCCGTCTTGAAAACCTCGATTCGCGTAGTAGCAGCGACGATAGTCCATATTCCCAGGATGAGAATTTGCTTGACAGGCTCGTTGAGGTCTGAGGGCAGCGCAAGCTCATCGACCTTCTTGCCCCTCTGGAACACCCAGATACCCTGAGATTCGCCCTTCTTTGATCCACCCCATGCTGCGAAAACCCTTTCCTTCCAGGCGAGAGTCGCGGTGATGTCGGCGGGGGTTTGCGGGCGAGTGATGAAGACGAGGTTCAATCCGCGACGAAGATCGTAAGTCTGAATAGATCGGCCAACTGAGGTTGAAATTTGAAACGTGGTTTTTCCGAGAGGGATCGATGTGAAGGGGACACTCGTAGGTGATACTAGACCGACAGTCTGAAGCGTAACAATTAGCTATTAGAGCACAACGTTTCGTCGAATGGACATACACGGAAGGGCGCAAAGATTCTCGAAGAGTCTGATGCAGCTTTTGAAGCATTGGCGGGGGTCGCAGTCTTCTGGCGCTTGACCACGGGGTGGTCAGCATCCTTATGAGGCATTGTAATTATGTGAAATGCAGCTGGTGCAAGTAGCGACAAAAGTTACTTCCCAAAGATGCCCGCTTGCGCTCTGCGATTGAGGCTGCTCTACGTGATACTGCAGCCATGTCCAAAAATTTACAATTTTTGGCGGTGAAGCGGGGCAGTATTTCTGGC
Source organism: Fusarium acutatum (assembly GCA_012932015.1). NCBI lineage: Eukaryota > Fungi > Ascomycota > Sordariomycetes > Hypocreales > Nectriaceae > Fusarium > Fusarium acutatum. Next base: position 26,017 of record JAADJF010000538.1, read on the forward strand.
GCAAGGTTGAAGTAATTATTCTAGGTTGGAACTGGATGTTGATTTTAGCTTTTAGACTTTCTGCAAGTCATTGTATTAGGAGAAACACCTCTAAATATATGATTGGGTCTTTGCAGTTATCAGAGCTTGGTTCATGCAACTTCATGGCCTTCCTAGACAGCTGGAAAGTCATGTTTCATCACAGATCACAGTGTACGGTTCATTTTGTCATCTGCCTGCCAACGAACAACGAAGCATGGCCAACTGATTTGCAGATAATCTTGGCACTAGCCCCCTTGCACACAGCGCCAAGCCGCATAGGATACCACTAGCGGGGAGATAGCTGGACTGGAATTCCGGGGATAGCAGCTGGCTTTTGAGGTGTCATCCATCATCCGAGAGACACTGGTATAAAGGCGCCAGACCATGATCTTAGCCAGGGGAAATCTGGCATTCTGGTCCCTTTGAATCGGAACTCTCGTGCCTAGTTGCACAAATAAGGCTACAAATTTTCCCTAAGTACGCCCCAATTACGACTCGGCGTAACCGACGTAATACGCAGCAGTTGATCCAATATTCACAAGACAAGCAGACAAGAGACAAGATTCTGGGTCATGGATGTTGGGTGATACGACGCCAAGAATATTGGGGTCTGTTCAAAACAGGGAGGAGGAGGAGGAGGAGGAGGAATTTGGTCGTGTGCCTCACTGCCTACTCTTATGTGAGCGGCGAGCAAGGGATGACAAATGGCCAAGCTTGGAGCTGAGTGCATGCGTTGGTTAGTTGAGTTGATGAGGAAACAATCATGCGCATCTTGACTGAAAGAAAAGGCTTGTTATTGTTTGTTTGTTTGATTGGAGATGCCGTATCACGATCTCTCTTTGACAAGGGTGAGCTTTTTGTCTCCCTGCTCTCTTCTAAACATAGTAAACAACAGACAGCTTCGTCACACACTCGCACTCTACCAGAGAGAGATCTGCTGTACGTAAAGCGAGCTACCCCACTATACATGATTCAACTCTTTCAAACAACCCTTGTCGATGCCAGACATGACACAGTAAGAGAGAACAGACAGGACACTATGTAAGACTCTAATATTTTGGAGCGCCTCCAACAGCCGAGAAACGGTCCAAGTGTAGGGGTGATCTGATACAAATTGATCCACCTCCATCTCAATGTAAACGTCACCATAATATTGGCGCCTGGAGATACCAGCCAGATCCAACCAAGGCGGCAGCACTCGAGCAGGGAAAACATCAGGTACCGACCAGCAACAAGATGATGATATACTGAGCTAAATAAACGAGACGGGGAAAAGGGTTTCGGGATTGTCTACGGTAAAAAGTACTGCACTAACTGAGCCCCTCGTATTTGCGCAGTAACCGACCGGGCATCCCACCGTATTAAGACATAACCAGGTAGAAAAGGTCCACTACATCATCAAGGTCCCAGTTGTTACGGTGCAGCAAATGGAAGGGATACTCACAAAGAACTACCGAGGTTGAAAGGGAATAAAAGAGAACAAGACCCCTTTTATCATTCATTGATGCTAAAAGCGGATCAGAGCTTCTAAGCCAGGAGAGGCAGGACGATCACGATACAAAGCAGAGCAACTCCTTGTTCCAGAGTCCTCTCTTTTTGTTTCAGCGGTGGCGCAGTTGAAGAGTGAGAGCGGCTCAGCAGGGCAGAACAAGGCAAGGCAAGGTACCTAGACCGAGGTGACTTGCAGGGCTCGTAAAGGTCAGGCATGCTTTAGAATGTGTCAAAGAACCCGCTTCGTGGTAAGGTGTGCGAGCTTAAACCAAGCCGCCGTCGTAATCCACGCAGAGTCTGAACGTGCTACTGGGCCACGCTACGGATACTAAAACTCACCTTATTAGCTTAAAACAACCGCCTCAAAGAAGGTACGGTACGGTACGGCATGGTCAGTATAACTGAGTCTGCCCTCCACGCTGTAACACGCGACCACATACCAACCCTGGGCAGTTTGCATTTCGAGGTTTCATTGTTTCTGACACTCCTTTACTGTGCAAGCAGCAGCAGGCGCAGGTTCCCATATATTTCCACTACCTATCCCTGAATATCCTTGGAGGGGGTTGCGTGTCACTCTGTTTCACCTCCAATCACTTATACTCTCGCTCACTCACCCCAAACTAACTAGTTGTCTGTACCTACTGTGCTGATCCTGGGGCTTGGCTTTTCAGCTCCTGCTACAGCATTGTTGTTAGTCTCTTCGTTTATATCTGACGAAAGCCTTATATCCGCTTGGCTTTTGCCCAGACCTGACCTTAATTCCTCCTCCCCTCCACCTCAAATCCAACCCTTCTTCCGTAACATCCTCTTCCGCATCTCGTTGAACCTGATGATGTGAAGTAGGCCCAATATGCCTTCTTTAGTCTCCTATCTTTTTGCTGTCTTTTTCGTATCATTACTATTTACGAAGCTGCTACATCTATTCATCCACATCCACTCCATCGCCGTCATCGACTTTGTCGTCTATCTACCGACCTTCTTTTTACAAGACTTCTTCCTAGTTCTTCTCGCCCGGTTATTGCTGCGTCGAGAGCGAACAATTCTCTCTCTGATTGGTTACGTCCTTGGATGCTTTTTAACGTATATGCCCTCGATTTTACCTTTCCGTTGAATCTCGTTATGGCTAACAGTGGCTGTATAGTTTGATAACGTTCGTTGCTGCGGCATCCGAGCTTGGCTTTCATTATAGAACAGGCGGCGAAGTCGAATGGAGCGATGCTGGCGATTTTGCTAATGACGAGGGACTCAATGTTTTGATCAGCGAGAGCAGCAGTGTTATTGTTTCTGGTTTGATCATCCTCATCGTCGCATGGCTGCCTCAGAACTACCTATACAGGGTCTTTGGCGACATCGTATCTGGCATTGGCAAGCGAATCGCTTCAGGTTCGTCGCTAAATTCTATTAAAATGCTTAATTTGCTAACACTTACAGTCTCTCGGTATTTGCGAGGCAAGATTCGCCCACACCCCCAACATCAGCAGGATCCTGAGAACGCCGAGCCTTTCCTCCAGCGTGTCAACAGTGAAAGTACCGTCACAAACAGTGGCCATCCATCACCTAATTTGAGCCGCGACGGAGATGAGAAGGATTCGGAAGAGCATACAAAAAAGCGACGCTGCTGTGCATTCATTCCCTCTTGGATCATCAACACAGTCGTCTTGCTATTCATCGGCATCACATGGGTTGCCCGTCCTGACCAACCTTATAATCACATCGCAAGCAGTTTGCCTCTACGATTGTCCGACTCTGTACGACCGAAGCTTGGACTGTGTGCTTCTCAAAACGAATTTCCCTTGCGACAGCTCATCGAGAAGTCAAGATGGCAGGATCCCAAGGGCAACTTCAAGGGATGGGCTCCCAGCAAGGAGAACAACGAATTGGTAAAGAAGTACAGAGAGAACCCTCCTGCTTGGCTTCCTAACCCCATCCCCAGCGGTTTTCTCAAGTGGAATCCTGATCGATATAAGGACGAGCATGACAAGAAGGATGGTCCTAGCAATATGTGCCCCAATACTTGGCAAGATCGGGGCTTCTACAACCCAGTCAACGACCCCATGCGAATTACTAACCTCGATCAAGAGATTCTGGTTCCTATTCAAGAGGCACTCTCGAATAATTCGGTCAAGATAAGACATATTGCTCTTATTCTCATGGAGAGTATGCGCGAAGAACTCTTCCCTCTCCAGCAGGGCAGCGATATCCACCGATTTATCATGGAGTCGAACGACAAGGATTCCAGAGATGAGGTCAACGGACGGGTGTCACGCATGACTCAGAACTTCGAGAAGATCACCGGAAAGCCAGGCAACTATCAAAGCGCAAACGGAAGTGCTTACGATCCTCCCGCGAAGCCCGTATGGAACGACCAGACGAAGCCCGGCTTTGGTGGTGTCAATGTCGTTGGAGGTCTTACCAGCAGCAGTGTCTCAACCAAGAGTCTTGCTGCCGCGCATTGTGGTGCTTGGCCCATGGCCGTCAACATGTTTGAAGAGTCCGAACTCGAGAGCTATCAGCCCTGCATTCCACAGATTCTTGAACTGTTCAACAAGGTCAAGGGCAACACGACAAAGCGAGGGGACAAGTCAGAAAACAAACCACAGAAGGAGCGAGATTGGTGGGGATTCGGTGGTACTGCGCAAGCCAAGTTTCATGAGTATCAGTGGAAGCCCGCTTTCTTCCAAGCCGTTACAGACCACTATGACAGACAGGACAAGTTTGACGAGAAGATTGGTTTCGATTTCAAGGTCACCAAGCCCAGATTAGACGAGGAGGCCAAGGACAATTCCGAGATGGAGGAGATCAACTATTTTGGATACCCCGAGACCGACTTAAGGGAGCACATCAGAAAGTTTATTTCCGACGGCCTCGCCGAAGATAAGCGACTCTTCATGTCGCACTTTACCAGCACTACTCATCACCCTTGGGGAGTGCCTAAGTGGTTCGAGAAAGAGAAGTACATGGGTAAAGAGGGTGGTAATCATCAAGATCTTGACAAGTATCTCAACACCATCCGTTTCACCGACGCATGGCTCGGTGAGCTTATGCAGATGTTTGAGGATACCGGAATCGCCGATGAGACCCTCGTTGTCTTTGTTGGTGACCACGGCCAAGCATTCAAGGAAGATTTCTCAAAGACAGGTACCTACGAAAACCGTCATATCAGCAACTTTCGGGTTCCGATTTCTTTCCGACATCCCAGCATTCCTCGGGTGCAATACGAGGCCAACGTGACATCGATCTCTATCCTTCCCACCATTCTCGACCTCCTCGTCAACTCAGGATCCCTCAATAAGAAAGATTCCGAAATTGCATTTGATCTCGCCCACGACTACGAAGGTCAATCCCTAATTCGACCATATCAAAAGACACAAGACGGCCGTCGCGCTTGGAACTTTGGACTTATCAACCCAGGCGGTGGTATGCTCACAGTAACCTCAGCCGACGCACCCTGGCGCCTCGCAGTTCCTCTAAAGAAAGACCTCGAATACACATTTACAGATCTCGGCAAAGACCCGCTAGAGCTAGACGCTCTAGATAAATGGTCGATCAAGTCCATGATCAAGGCAGTGAAGCGCCAGTACGGCGACGACGCTGCGACCTGGGTCAAGGAGGCCGACGAAGTTGCCCACTGGTGGGCTCTAGAGCGAAGACGCCTCTGGGGATACAAACCCGACGAGGATAAATGATCCTGTTTTACTATTACTACTAGTTTTATTTTATGATATGATGCATTGGGTATCTGGGTTTGCGGGTTTGCAATTACTTTTGGGAACTGGTCTTTTGGCGTACCCGTTGGCACATGTGTACGACATACATACATTTAGGGAGAGGCTCCCTCGGAAATGGTTGTTTTCTGGGTTGACGTTTTTGGTCTACAAAATGGCATAGACTTTGAATTTTACGCATTGTATACTTGATCAAGATTGTTTCGTTCATGGCTTGTGTTTCAGTGATTGTGTTTTTTAAGTTGAGCGACGCATTTGGTTGTGTGGTCAGACTATATGATTGTGGCTATCAAAAAGACATGGCTATGCAATGTATATAATTCGAGAAAATCGGAAACTGTGCGGCTTTTATTTCCAGAGTATGTGAACGGTTGGTCAATGCTCGGTGATATTCTTTACAAGAAGGCTGATACTTATTGGGAGCTATTGTCCGAAGTTCACGAAGAAGAAATCGACGACTTTCAAAGATATTGGTAGTCAGAAGCACAAAGCATGAGATGGCTCTGGAAGTGAAGTTATATAATTCTAGTAACCTTGTATCAGATGTATGAGCTTCAGATGAAAACTGGTGATGCAAGCTCAAGCAACGTATAAGAATGAGTTTTACAGCGCCACCCCACAGAACCTATGGGACTCCATATTGCATTTGCAAAATGTTAAATTATGAACTGATAGGTCATGAGAGAATAACAGAATATTGGATTATATTATATGATCAGAGCTTTACTGGGATCTAGGAATAGCCTCATTGTGGTACACCAGATCCATGGGTCCGATCTCCTGCAAGTCATAACGCATCTGCAGTACCAAGACCGCTTTCCCAAGCTGTCATCGGTTCTCTAGGTTACATAGCTCAAACAGCTAAGCTTGTCTCATGCCTCAAGCCACTAAGGAGCCGTATCCCCCCATGTTGGGATCTCGTGGGCATCCTTTCTCACGATGCGGCGGTCCAATAACAGGGCTCAATTGGAGCATGCCCCTTCCAGAAGTCGTTTTGATTGCCGAGTTCCTGGGACGATGACGGCGGAACATGTCTCACTAGGCGTGGGCGTGGCGCCTTTCTTGCAGATATCATGTGCATGAACGCAGTCACTTTAACGGGTTCGTATGTGTATCTTGATGCTGCGCTAAACCACATGTTGGAAACATGCTTCTGAGTGTTGAGGAAAACTTGAATTATACGGCTGCCCTGCTGTTGATGGATGGATCTCCACTATCATGCACTAAATCGAGCACTCCCTCCCCAGATGACCCATTGCTACAGTAGCCCCGCCGTCAGAAGCATCCAGACTGAAGCAAATCTGGTGACTGAAAGCACCTATGATTCAGTGAAATGACGATAAAAAAAGTATCTGAGATATCTCCAAGTATTTCTGAGCAGGAATATTTATGCCAAGAATCACTTGCAAGCAGGAAAAGGACCTGCCCGCACCTCTCATTGTTCGGCCTCTTATACATGCCCTTGTTCCATTCGCTCAGCAGCAACCGAAATACTGCATCTGTCCCATGAAGATCTTTGTCCTTGCAACGGTAATCGCCCTGCACCTTTTTCTAAGAAAGGAATAAAAAAAGAAACAATCGTGGGCTAGCGACTTTGAGCAGCGTGAAGGTCCCAACGTTTGCCTGTATTTATTGATACCTGACGGGATCACGGCACAGCAATCACATTGTCGCCTTAGCACCAAACGAGGTAAAGGTCCAACTCATTTCCAGACCAGAATAAGAACCATCAACTTCTCGCATCGACATTCTCTTTTTTGCTTAGAACATATCGTCCCCTTCATATCGATATCGGTTGCAGATAAATATTTCATCTTGTTCAAAAGCAGTGGTCAAACGAGACGAGACACTCATCGAGACATCGAAAAAGCGTCTGTCTTATTCTGTCCGCTCTGACCTAAGTTTAGGCTCGGTAGTCTAAACCTATACCAGACCCTGCTAATAAACGGGCCCTTTTCATCGACGTCAGACCTTTCTGACACCTGATTGCGAGCTCTTGGAATTTGGTATTATTGGATTTCAGAAGATAACGGCACGAATCAATTGAGAGCCGGTCCTTTTTCTCAATTAGTGTACTCGGTTACAATCTCTCACGCAAGGCATTTGGGTGTGTACAAGAACGGGCAGCACAACACAAAGATACTGTACCTTGACGTTACCGTACTGTATCATACCTTAACATTACAGTACCTTACCTTACCCTTCTATACGATACGACCTTGGCTCACTCTATCTATATCTCGGCCGTGGAGATAGCGGACCGTTAATACTGGGCATCATGAACAAGAATAACCCACTGGACCCGGATTTGAATGCTGCTAGTCTGGCCGATACCGATGACAGCCCAGCCCAAGCACAGGCACGAGAAGAACCAGAACCAGAACAAGAGCCATCGGTTAGCTCCTCCGTCTCCGCCTCAGGTGAACCTTCCGCTGCCGACTTTTCTTCCTCGCCTCGCCGCTTTCATCCACACTCTCATCCACCCTCTTCGTCGCTCACTTTTGGTTACGTTTCTGTTGAACAGCATAATATCCAGCCCAATCCGCCTCGCCAATCCCGTGCTTTCTCTTCAACATCGGCCTCGCTACTCGCCAATTCTGCTGCTGCCGCTATCACTAGGAAGAGTCGCGGCGCCGAGCCCGTCACTCGAGACGCATACGCTACCGCACGCCGGGCCAGTTTCACGGCAGCTCCAAGCTCGACAACCGCGGTCTCGTCCTTGCCAATCAGGAACCCCCGACCTCTAGCACGCACTCGCCGCGAGTCCATGACCTCAGATACCGCTTCTGAAGAACAGACGCTGGCCGATTCGCAACTTTCAGGCCCTGGAGAAGAACCCCACCAACTGCGAACTCGCTTACCGTCTGCCAACGAGAATTCCCACACCGTATCGTCAGAAGCTTCCAACGCCGCGAACCACCGATTGTCTTCTTCCTCGGACTACCAGTCTAGGAGACTCTCCGGTACTTCCATCTACTCTCTCGCATCTGCCCGTGGTGTACTCAGCGGTTCATCATCAGCTCATGGTTCAGAGCTAGGCACTCCACCAAGATCTGTACCTGGATTACTGTCAACAGGCAAGAGCACAGCAACGGGCCAGTCTGAAGCAGAAGTCTCCAACGTCACTGTCACTACTTCTAGCAACCAACCGGGTCAATCAGTCGTGGGACATCCTAATCAGCATCATCTGACCCCTCGAGATCTTCACTCGCAGCCACTTGACTTTACAAAACGAGCTATTCGACACGACAACATGCAGAGCAGTACGTCTGGCTTACGGCAAGGGCCCGATAGATCCCGTAGCCGAGCCAAGAGACGCTTTAGTGGAAGCACAGCAACCAGCAGTCACAGCCCGAGTAGCGATCGGGGTCCCCACCACCGAGAGAGAGAAGAGGGTATGTTTGATTTACCTTGCCTCTGGAAATCCAAGGCACATTTCTTAAATCAAGGGTCTAACTTGCTGCAGTGAAACCATCACGATTTGGTGTCATTGGTGTGTGCGCTCTAGATGTCAAGGCTCGAAGCAAGCCCAGCAGAAACATTCTGAACCGACTCATCGCCAATCGTGAATTCGATGTGGTGGTCTTTGGTGATAAGGTTATCCTCGATGAAGGTGAGTTTACAGATGCAAGAATTTTATGTTTCAGAACTAAACTAATCCATCTCGTGTGCAGAGGTTGAGAATTGGCCTATTTGGTGAGTAGATCTTCTCGGTGAGCTGAAGTAGCATAGTGGGGTGCATCTGTAGTGCTGCAAGGGGCACGTGCCGAATTACCCAAAGTGATAACTAACACTAGACAGTGATTACCTGATTTCCTTCTATTCTGACGGTTTTCCACTTGACAAAGCCATTGCCTATGTCAAGGCACGAAAGCCCTTCTGTGTGAACGATGTTCCTATGCAGCAGATTCTATGGGATCGACGCCTGTGCCTCCACTTGCTCGACAAGATCGAGGTCAGGACACCAAAGCGTGTCGAGGTTACTCGTGATGGCGGTCCTCAATATCTTACGCCAGAGATGGTGAAGCATATCAAGGACGTCTCTGGAGTTTCTCTGGATCCTATTGACCCCTCCCAGACACCGCCTCCCCAAAAAGTAGAGCTTATCGAAGACGGCAATACTATCAGTGTAGATGGCCAAACACTCCGAAAGCCCTTCGTTGAGAAACCAACAAGTGGCGAAGATCACAACATCATCATATATTTCCCCACAGAAGAAGGCGGCGGTGCTCGCAAGCTCTTCCGAAAGATCGGAAACAAGAGTTCCGACTACATCAAAGATCTCAATGTTCCAAGAGCCATCACAGAACCTGGAAGCAGTTACATCTATGAAAGCTTCATGCAAGTCGATAACGCCGAAGATGTCAAAGCCTACACTGTCGGTCCAAATTATTGCCATGCAGAGACCCGAAAGAGTCCTGTAGTGGATGGCGTGGTGCGAAGAAACACCCATGGCAAAGAGTTGCGTTATGTCACAGCCCTTGGTGCCGAAGAGAAAGAGATGGCCAGCAGGATCTCTATAGCTTTCGGCCAAAGAGTCTGTGGGTTTGACATGCTGCGAGCATCAGGCAAGAGCTATGTCATTGATGTCAATGGTTGGAGCTTTGTCAAGGATAATGACGACTACTACGATCATTGTTCCAACATCCTGAAGGACCTTTTTATCAAGGAGAAAATGAGAAAGGGTGGTGTCACTCCCCCTATGCCTTCGCCTGCGCCATCAGATACAGACCCCTTCACACGAGCATCTAATGCGTTCAAGGATCGTGAACAAACCCAGTCTGGTACTAATGGAGTCAGAACGAGCATCAATTCCATTGCGGGTACTACCGACTCGCAACCCGACGACTCTTCTCGTCGTGCACCCAGCGGCACAGTTACTCCTCTTCTACCCCCAGACAGCGGACTGCCCTCGAAGACGCACAGCACGTTGGCGACTCCAGCGATCCCACCCACTCCTGTCGATGTGACGCTGCCGGGGATTTCATCCGCCCCTCCAACCCAGCAGAGTGCTATTGCGGACCCTCCGTCAGAACAAGCATCCATTGTCCCTGAGCCTCCCCTGCCGACTCACTCCTGGAAGCTGAAGGGTATGGTTTCGGTGATTCGACACGCAGATCGCACTCCCAAGCAAAAGTACAAGTTTACGTTTCATTCGGAACCTTTCATCGCACTTTTGAAGGGTCACCAGGAAGAAGTCTTGCTGATTGGAGAAGCTGCACTTGGGAGTGTCGTGCAAGCTGTGGATTTGGCCTACGAACAAGGAATCGAGGACCGCGCTAAGCTCCGGTCTCTTCGAAACGTTCTCGTCAAGAAGGGCAGCTGGCCTGGCACGAAGATTCAGATCAAGCCTATGTTTCGAAAGAAGAAGACAGAAGAGCCTGCTATTAGTGAGGAGCTGGTCGCCATGACCGAGGGGAAGAAAGATATCACTGAAGAAGCAGGCGACTCATCGAAGGAGGATAAGTCCCACCAGGGTCCAAAACGACAAGATTCGCTTTCTGGAGTGACGATGTCTAAATTCACCGCCGCTGAGGAGCGTCTGGTTCTCGACAAACTGCAGCTCATTGTCAAATGGGGAGGCGAGCCAACACATTCGGCCCGATACCAGTCTCAAGAACTCGGCGAGAATATGCGCAACGACCTCATGCTTTTGAACAGGGATATTCTGGACGAAGTTCACGTTTTCAGCAGTTCTGAGAGACGTGTGACTACCAGTGCTCAGATTTGGGCGGCATCGTTCTTGGGCAAAAAGGATATTCCTGAAGACTTCATCACCATTCGCAAGGATCTTTTAGATGATTCAAATGCTGCCAAAGATGAGATGGACAAGGTCAAGAAGAAGCTCAAGGGACTACTGCGCAAGGGCAACGAGCGTCCTGCGCAATTCACCTGGCCGGAAAATATGCCTGAGCCTTCTGAAGTACAAACAAGAGTCGTACAGTTGATGAACTTTCACCGACGTGTGATGGATCATAACTACAAAAAGCTACAGAGTGGTGCTGTTACATCCCTCAATGCTATCTCAAATCCTAGTACGGAGAAACTGTCAGGGGAAAACTCAAGCTCATCAATTGCCTCATCACTGTCGCAGGCAAACACTCTCAACCAGATTCAGTCAAGATGGTGCTGTGGCGAAGATGCTGAGCTCTTCCGAGAGCGCTGGGAGAAACTCTTCCAGGAGTTCTGCGATGGCGAAAAGGTTGACCCAAGCAAGATATCGGAGCTCTATGACACCATGAAGTTTGATGCACTGCACAACCGCCAGTTCCTTGAATGGGTATACACGCCGCCAAACCACATGCTTGATGAATACACAGCTACTGGTGCCAGCAGTGTACCTGGAGGTTCTAACGGTACCAAAGATGGAAAGTCAAAGGAGTCTGAGGATGGCAAAACTTCCGATGACAAGAGTGACAAGAGCCATCACCCCTCGCCTGAGGGATCAGACAAGGTGGATGCGGGAAGCAGATCAGCCTCTGTCAAGAAACTGTTTAGAAGACGATCGTTCCTTAACAATCTGCGGCACTTCAATGAAGAGGCACCACCTGAGCAATACTTCCGCCTATACAAGGGCACGAAGCAGACTGCATCCACAGCGGATGCTCATAACGAACCTCTGCAGGAACTGTACCGTCTTGCCAAGGTTCTGTTTGACTTTATCTGCCCTCAGGAATATGGCATCTCGGATAGTGAGAAACTCGAGATTGGTCTTCTAACATCACTGCCTCTCCTTAAAGAGATTGTGCAGGATCTCGAGGAGATGCAGGCGTCGGATGATGCCAAGTCGTTCTTCTACTTCACCAAGGAGTCACATATCTATACATTGCTAAACTGTATCATCGAGGGGGGTGTAGAGACCAAGATTAAGCGCAGTACTATCCCTGAGCTCGATTACCTTTCTCAGATCTGCTTTGAGCTCTACGAAGCAGAGATGAAATCAGGCGATGGAACATCACCTCACGACGCGCCTACGTTTACGTACAGCATTCGTATCACCATCAGTCCTGGCTGCCACGTCTTCGATCCCTTGCATGTTCAACTTGACAGTCGACATTGCATTGGATGTGCTCCCAGGCGAAGTTTGACACCCCACGCGGACTGGTTGCAGGTCATCAAGACACTCCGAGCCAAGTTCAACCAGTAAGTTTTTTTCATCCGATGTCCACTATTGCCGTGTGAATATCAACTAACACCCGTGCAGGGTCAAACTGCCCAAGACGTTCCTGGCAGTCAACTTGTCTGATGCCTTTACATTTGAGGACCTTGAACGACAAGGCAGTGATAGCGATGTGTTAGAGATGAAGACTGCGCCGTCCAGAGGCATAACCGAGCAGCCCAAATCTCTTGAAGATGAGGGTTCAGAGACACTTGCAACTGGTGCTGGCGAAGTTATGATCTCATAGACCGGCGAAGTAAGCCCGAGAAGACCGAGATAAGAGCATATCATGTGTCTTATGTGATAGGGCGTCCAGAGTCCGGGACTTTGCAATGGGGCTTGTCTGATCACCCAATAGTGGCGTAGCCTCTGCAAGTCCCCTTGTACGTTTCATGATGGCGAGCTGTTGAGAGAGTATGAGTATTGTCACGATTTGATGTGACATCTCGAGTTATCTTGCATTATCGAAATAGAATACCCACATTTAAATAGAGGCAGGCTAGTCACGGACTGTTGTTGCTCTTAAATGAAGACACGAGTTGGCATGTGAAAGTATCTTCCTGTACTCTCAATCTGCACGCTTTCACGTAACTAGTTGTAAGGTAGTCGCATTGCAATTGGCCTTATCGGGTTAATAAGCTCTTCACATGAGGGACATAGCAGCGGGATCAGAATTGTGGTGTCATTCTGAGATTTCTTGGCATGATTCCTTTTGATCGTGCAAGGTTTTGTTGGGTTTTTTCTCCGAGGCTCGGCACAGCATGGTTAAGATCTCCCTAATTGCGAAAAAACCAACAGCGTGGGATCGGTAGTCTTGAGCATAGATAAAAAAGGCTCATACTTCGGAGCCCCAGAAACCGGGCATCTGGGTCAGAGTATTAGAAAGCGATCGCCGGCAAACTTTCCTTGTCCTGAAACTCGCTCCGAAGTCGTAGATTCAGTATCAACTGACTTCAGGGATGAAGTTCTAGGACGAGGTAACGTGCGAAATAGTGTAGATGTGGTGTTATCAACTCCGAGCTTTGCACGGGGAACTTTTACACCGATGTGCCAATGACCAGATGGTGGAGGTGTTCACACCAGACCGACAAGGACCACGGTTGTTTGATTACCCAGGACATAAGTTCGACTTGCGTTCTGGAATTTGTGGATTATGATGGTAGGCTCCCTTGGTGGTCTGTTGAAAAATGCCATCACCTGATACGAAGTCCAGGCTTGACGATTGCCAAGCACAAACCCATTGAGCCATGCAGAGCTGAGGAAAAAGGTTCAAAAATTAGGAAGCAACAGCCTTACAATTCAGATTTGAGTTCCGGAATCAAGAGATGAAACATCCAGCTCAACGCATGAGCACTGTGAGACAGCCTCTCAAAGCTAAAGTTGAGTGAGGCACATAGAATCTTGGTCCAAGCTTCAACACATGCAAACTGAAGCTCAGGGATACTACCGCTATGGAGTTAGCGACGTCACTCAAGATCGAGAGGGTTCAAGACAGCGGGATGGTGACCGTATACGGCAGAGACTCCGCTTGGAGATCAGAGACAATTGAGGCACTTGCAGATTGGGGAAATGTGATGCCGGTACCCCGGCAGATGTGGACTGGGCCGTTCGATACGCTCAAGTCGAGATGAAAAACCATGTGTCAGATTTTGACATGCAAGAAGATCCAATTGCACTCTGAACGGGTGTGGGAACGCGTATCCGTTGGGTTCGAAAGCAGGAAGGGCAACAACCGATCAATTGCTTCTTGTTACTCTTTATGGTCACTGACAAGGGGATGAAACCCAGGCGAGGCGGTCCTCTATTCCATTTGGCCGAATATTGAGGTGATAGAAGGAGCAAACTCTCTCTCAGCAAACGCAATGATGTTGTATATGCGGTCCTCCTGGTTTCAGTTTAAGAAGCGATGCGTTAAAATGAGGGTTGAACGCCCGTTGAAGCCCATGTAGGGCATTATTGACATTCAACGGCCACCGATCTTGGCTTGTGGGAGCCAGGGTCCCGGACGGGTGGCTTTCCAAAAGTGTGGCAGACTGCAGGACACTTGCAGCTCGCAGCGGTTTAATGGTGACCAGGGGGTTTGTCGACATGCCTTAGTGGAAATGGGGGCGGTTGAAATGCCGGGACAGCCAGATTAAGCCGGCGACAGGCTGCTTGTGGATGGACAGCGGATTTGGTGTCGTTTCCGGGGAGAGTAAACTGTGCCGGGTAAGCTGGTGGTCCGTGTGAGGGTCGCATGGTGTTGAAGTCAGCAGATTCAACGATTGTAGCAGGTACTCTTAAGATCATAGGTAGGCTAGTAGTCAGTTGAGCAGGATGAGGATATCTGCCAAGAGAGCTCTATGTAGGGTAGCTATCAAAGAGGATCTCAGAAAGTCCAATACCGGATAATTAGAGATGGTAATCAGGCGGATTACCATTTCTGGGCGGCTGAGACTTGCGATCGACTATGGAGTCGCCATGCATCTGGAAAATTTGGTAGCGAGGCGAAGAGACAAGCGACAAGGCCTGCCACGTTGTCTTTTTCGATCAAGCAAGCAGGGAACTACAGCACATGCAGGCAGGCATTTCCTTGCAATCCTTGCTTGATTTGATAACCGGGAGGTGACGCCGGTTGACCATGATGCGTGGGTATGTACATAATATGTCGATGTTTGTGATGAAGATAGAGAAGCTAAGAGAAAGAGTTCCGAGATATGATGAAAAATAAAATAAAAGGGGTGGCAGACGAGATTTCTATTACAGGGTCTTGAGAGAGCGAACTAGAGGTAGGTATTCAGAGTGGGAAGGGAAGGTAACAGTCAGTAGCTAAGGCAGGTATGGATGAGTTGATGGTTTCCTGGGTTCATGTTCCAATCCGTGTAAGCGGAAAGTGGAAAGGGGAGGAGGAGGGGATGGAGAAGGAGAGAGTATGGGGTCATCCATCAGTCACATATCGAAAACGGAAGTAGGCCCAGAACAACTTCACTTTGCCTCGGTGCATCTCGCTGAAAGGGGATAATCAGAATCAGACCATACACACACACACAAAAGTGAGAACTCGTTAATACCCGGATTATGTTATAATGACACAATGTGACTTTACATGCCATGCCATGTACCGAGTCAGCATTCGTCTGAGTAAACAAACATATTCGGGAGTAATATCATCACTGACGAAAAACCTCCACAAGCCGCTACAAACATACGGGACAACGTAATTAGATCCATATGTAGGAAGTGTAAATGTCATTAATACCTCTAATAAACGGGACGGGTCGACCGGCCTAAGCTAGAGTGGACTGAGGCGGGCGGTCAGTGAGTGAGGCTCAACATCGTCATGAATCCAGCATTGGGATGGGGGTCCACGAGTTGCAAGGATATTCAGCCACGCCTCCCCGCCAAACGTGGGTGAATAGCGAATGCTCGCCTGTATATCCGAAAAGGTGCAGCAGATGGGATAGCGTAAAGCTGACCAATGCAGCAGGCAGATGATAATAGACAAGACAGGACAAGACAAGACGTTGGGAGAAGTGACCGCCAAACAGCGGCAACAACTCCGACTGCTCATCTTACCGCGGCGACATTACCGGTGTGAATAGACTGCATATGCCCAGGCAAACTTGTTCGAAAAAAGGTACAGAGGCAGTCAGTTGGTAAAACGGCTGTCATAAAGAACTAGGCTTAATTCCTCAGCTATGATTGGCCGCTATACTCTAGAGTTGTTTTACGGCCCTGCAGCTAAAAGAGAGACTCAACATACACCAACAAGATGTTTCGGACGGGAGTTGATTGTGGCGTTTGAGGGTCTGAACGCAAAGGCATTGAAAATTAAAAAAAAAAAAAAAAAAAAAAAAAAAAAAAACCAAAAAAAAAACAAAAGAAAAAAAAAA
>JAADJF010000539.1:0-17123 GCA_012932015.1 Fusarium acutatum
TATATATATATATATTGTCATAATAGCTTATTTGTAGTAGCTTATATTCTATAAGAGCAATTGCCACTAATCGGGGGACAGCAACTTAAACTAGATCTACTTGACACACCAACCATGTGACCATAAAATGTAAAAGAACTGAATAAAGTCAAGCACACATGATTTCCCGCAACCTCAGTAGAAGCTACACAAGCACTATATCCAGCATCGGAATATCCTTCCAAACTTCCTGCCCCCTTTAAGGTCTATAAAGGTCCGATGTTTCTCGCCCCTGCTATAACCCTAAGGCCAATCCCTGTATAACAAAGTTCTTCATTTACAACTTCGCCATACTGTTATACATAACGACGTTGTCGCATGCTAATATGCCTCATTTCCTTATGCCCTAACAATGTCTTCCCATCCAACACCCGACCAACTGCCACAGAGTTCCTCTGTCACATTCTATGAATCCTCTTTTTTCAAGCGTGACCCGCAGCAACCCAAGCTTCCTACTCCTTCCCAAGTCTTAGCCAGGCCCAATTATGTTCAGCACCCACGCGCTGAGGGCGTGAAGTTACATCAGCCGGCCGTGTTTAAAGAGCTTGGACTTGTCGTGAAATACAGCGACAACTCCAACGCCATCACCATGGAAGGACAGTGTCTTTGGGCCGTTCGCCACTTTTTGCCCGAAGTCCCAGTTCCAGAGGTCTACGGCTGGACACAAGAAAACGGCGTCACATTCCTCTATATGGAATACATTGATGGGATCACTCTACGTGATCTTTGGGACACTCTGAGCGCTATCGAAAAGGATAGCGTCTGTGAACAGCTTAGATAGATGGTCACCAAAATGTCTCATCTGCGCCAAGCACCTGATGATCCATTCATCGGTAGGTACCCCTGCTCACACTTCAAGAATCCTTCCAGACCTAACTGGTGCTTAGGTAACATCAACCGCGGGCCCGTGAGAGACATGGTCTTTACTGAAACAAACTTTCCACCCGCTGGCCCCTTTTCTTCAGCGACTAATTCCACGACTGTACGTCGGACATGTTCAAATGGCCAGCCACGGCCGATGATCCCGATCTTGATCCTACCAGCATCACAGACCCTTATCGAGAGATGCTACCTAACGATTGTCCCATCCACTTCACTCATGTAGATCTCAACCCAGTAAACATAATGGTGTCTAAATATTCGCCTTGCCGTGTACTGGCCATTCTTGACTGGAAACAGTCCGGCTGGTACCCCGCCTACTGGGAGTTTTGTATAGCCGAATTGACTTTTGAACCGCGTTCAGCGTGGCAAGCTGTATACTAGCCCAAGATCTTGGATGAGCCGGATTGTGTCGAAAGCTTCTACTCTTATGTCAGCTCATTTGCTCCTTAGTGTAATAAGCATATAATACAAGCAATCACCGCTTTACAATTAGTGTGCGGGCAGCTGTGCTGTTACAACTTGACTACCGGCTAGTGAATTTATGATCCATGTTCGTAGTCCATTCTCTATGGGTCGCATGGACATTCCCACTCAATCATCGAGACGATTAGCCGCAATGAACAGCCTTCCGTGATTATCTACCCAGCTCCAATTAAAATCTACTGTTGTCACCAAGAATGCAATACTTCAAGGATGCAACAGGCAGCACTGCTTGCCCTTACATGACACTCCTCTAGCTAATGCGAATCTAAGTAAGAGAACTGCCAAGATTGAACCAGACAGTTTACGCAGCTGGCTGTTAAGCAAAGCTTCCTTCCGTCCACTACTATCGATATCTAATAAGGTGCCTCTATTGACTCAGAGAGCTACACTTCTTACCTATGTATATATATTATACTTCTACTTAAAGCTAACAGCATACTTAGGAAGCTTAAGAATTAATCAAAGAGGGATATTAAAGCTAGGTAGTCTCTTATTCAATTAGTTACGGCGTATAAAGAACCTGCTAAATTCCATATTATTCTCAAGCCTCTCCAAAGTGCTACCATCATATTGCAGGATTAGCTCCAGACCTTGACCTTCCATATGGCGCGGTGGTAGGATAATGCAACGGCCGTCAGGCTTTCCCTCAGTGTCTCCAACCGTGACGCGAAAAGCAGAAGGATATCCAAGATCACGCCCGAAATAAATGTCATTGTATCTATGTGCTTGCACACAGACTATGAGCATGTCTGGGCCGGGGTATCGGTCGACATTCCAGGTCAAGGAAGTACTCTTGGGCATCTGATTGAGCAGTCCAACGAGACGCCTTACGGCTTTGTTATTGACAGCAGCAATGGCTCGCTTGACACTACTCGCCAACTCCACATAGATCTTGGGTCCATCTTCATTCTGTAGACGAGCGACAGATGCTCTGGCGACCGCGTTCGGCTCCGCAAAATTCCCCCAATAGTTGGATGGGAGTGGCGGATTTTCCATTCGTTCCCTCGCATCGACAGTGATTGATAGCTTCGCCTCTGGGTATCGATGATGGTCTATCTGCCTGGCAAGGACAACGTGGCGCCAGAGAAAAGCGCATATAGCCTCAGTTGTGCTCAACTTAGTGTTGGCAGCGCTTTTCAAGACATGGTTCTTGAGCAGAGAAAGCTTCTCTACAGAGATGGAGAATACCCCATGCTCAATCGACTGAACCTCGGCAGCTTCATAGTTTGTCGGGTTCAAGAAGTTGGAAGAGGTCTCTGTGAGCTTCCAGTCAGGAAATTCTTCTACAGTCACGCCTCTCTCACCCTCAACAACTGAGCTTCGTTCAAGAGGCGTGATTGGAAAAGCTCGGAGGCCGAGTCCTTTGGTAATAGCAGTCAAGTGCACGCCTATTGTCTTGTGCAAGATAAAGTTGCACACGCCATCGCCCGCCACATGCTGCGTGTCAGTCAGTATCTGTATGGGAGAGCGATCGGACTACGATGCTTGTGTTGTACAAGTCGCATCGCAGACGGTCGCGTAATGAGGGGCAAGACATATAGCGCAGGTAATGTGGACTTACATGAAGACAAGTCCCAAGTACAAGGCCCCCAGGTATGAAGTTACACTGAAGTACCAACGCTGGAATACTGGCACCCGGAACTAGCTTTGCAGATGTGCCGAAAATAATGTGTCTCGGGATATTGAGAGGAAAATGATCCTTCTCAAGTTGGTGGAACGTACCGAACTTCCATAAAACCCGAAGTTCCGGTGCCGTGTAATCCTTGTAGTTGAGTGTGGCGCCCTGGTTGCTATCGAATAGAAGCTCAACCTCTTCCCGATCGTTTCCGATCGGCCGTCGCACAGAACATGCAAGTTCTGGGATGTCAATGATCGTGTTGACCAAGGCCCGCTCGAATAGATGAAAGATATGTCTCTTATCCGCATTCTGTGACACAGGAAAATACAGGCATGATGAGATGTAGTCCCTTGGAGCGATTTGATCGATTGCTGACAGTTTGACTATCTTTCCATGCGCGTTTGGCTGTGGCTTAATGGTAGTAGAGGTGAAGCAGGTGGATGGAGTGAATGGAATGGCAGTGGACATGTCGAGGATGCTGCTTTAGTTATGTCAAACTTGAGAAATGCGGATGTGCAAGAAGAATTAGTTTAAAAAGAACATGAGGATGTCCCAGGTACATAATAGATAAAGCAATATGAGAATCCCACGCGTTAGACTCTAGATGCCGAGATTGTAAGTATAAAGTATATACATTCTTTTAGTCTAGACTCCCAGACTCGCGAGAATCCAAACGATTTCGTATTACGCTTTGACCAGCACATGATTGAGACAATGTGCTGCACAAGTGCACAGGTACTTGAATCTTGTTTATCTGACACATTCCGATAAAGCTTGGCTTATGCGCAATCTCC
This sequence comes from Fusarium acutatum, assembly GCA_012932015.1. NCBI lineage: Eukaryota > Fungi > Ascomycota > Sordariomycetes > Hypocreales > Nectriaceae > Fusarium > Fusarium acutatum. The sequence goes on from JAADJF010000539.1 coordinate 3,817, forward strand.
CCTTGACTGCAGATCCTTATACGAAGGGAGCTGTGTGATCGTCGCTTTTGGTCCAAGCGCATGCTATATCTGTTTTACCTGATAGCGATATCGCTTAGACATGATTCGATAATGGAATGTGACAAAGAGCGGTCCGAGCCACAGCTGCGCAGGGTTTAAACTTCATTCCGAAGCTTGCAATTGTAACGCAAGACACACTAAAGTGTAGATGATCGGCCTCTTATCGTATGTTCAACATTTTCGCGGTCTTTACTGTGTTCAGTTTAGATTGCGAAAATAATAAGGGTGTAGTTATAATAAAGCTGAAACGGAGGTCAAAGTCAGGTTGGTATCAGAGAGCAGCTTTGAAGAGAGAAGCGTAATTGCTTTCACATGGCTCACCCGACATTGTACAAAATGCTAACCAATGTTCTCTGGGAGCAGTCACTTATCTCTTCAAATAAGCAGAAAAAGCTTTACTTAATCAATGTCTGCAAACAGAAACGACAAATCAGCCATGTCCGATTCATGGGTCGAACCAGCGGGCCCCGTACAGCCATCCGTCGTGAAGTGCTCAGCCCTCGACAACCTCACCGCTTCAGTATATCCTTCGCCTACACACTTCTTTCCTCTAGAACCGGAAACGGACCCTCGACAGCTCTACGAAGACTGCAAGCAAGGTCTCTCCCGATGTATCTATGAGCATCCGCACCTCGCAGGTGTTATCCGAAAAGACGAAACTGGACGTTCCGCCATTGAGATTCAAGAGGCACCGTATGCTGGAACAAACTTCTGGTATCGAGATCATCGTCACGATGCAGATGTGCCTTCTTACACCGAGCTCAAGATTAACGGGTGGCCGTTTGGCGATGGCGAAGAAGATGGCCTTGGCAAGCTCCGACCAGAGGATTTTCCCTGCGTCCAAGATGGCGATCCTATAATCGCACCTCAGTTCAATGTCGTCAAGGGCGGTATCGTCTTGACCATGTCGATCACGCACGTGATAGGTGACCTGGTCCAGTTTATGGACTTTCTCAGGTCTTGGTCACAGAACACGAATGCAATAGCAACCGCCAGACTCGATGGTCAACCTGCACCTCCGCTTCCGCAGCAAGTATCGACAGACTTGATAGATCGCTCCCTGTTGACACCTGAAGTGGGTATCGAGGAGGATCTTGACAAGCTCGGAGCTCGTGCGGCGAAGCTTCACCATCTCGACATGCTTGACCCTCGATATCCAGAAGAAGTTGCGGAGAAAGTGTCAAACCTCTTCACAAAGGCACGTCTGACCAATGACGATCTAGTGAGGTTTACCGAAGATGAACTTCGCACTCTGTCTTGTTCTGTCTGGACCTTTCCACAGTCCTCAATAAAGCAGCTTCAGCACATGATCCAAGAAGTCTTGCCCAGCGACTCAAAGGTGTCGTCTACGGATTGCTTGACTTCTTTCGCATGGAACCGACTCTTTGGCGCCAAATATGCTCCGGGGTTATCAGGCCGTGATCCTCTACCTGAGACTAGCAAGATTGTCTTCGCTGGAAGCATTCGTCGTCGGTTGACGCCTCCTTTACCTAACAACTACATGCCTGCCTGCGTGGACTTGTTCCCTGTGTCTGTGAACACCACCGACTTTATCTCACCTGACCCTAAGACTCTGGCCCATGCGGCGATGGCAATTCGCAACAGCAATAATGCTTGGAGCGAGGAAACCTTCCGAGAGATGCTCGAGATAGCCCATTCACATCCTGTCAATCCAGGCCTGGTACCCAAAGGGCCCATCGATGCACTTGTCACGGATCATACACGAGCAAGTGCAGCTATGCTGTCAAGTTGGGGTCCCGAGCTTGGTTCTTGTGAGGCTTTTAGAGAGCCGTATCTTGGTAGGATTCCGCCTCATGGGGAGATCACCCTCTTACCTCGATGGGATAATGGTAATGTGGAGGTTATGTTTGCTGGAGAGGCTGTTGTGATGGAACGTTTGAGAAGCGATCGGCTTATGAGCCAGATAGCCACTTGTCAGTTCGTCATGGGTGATCCTAGGTTTCAGGCGACTCGTGGGAAATATGTCTCAAAGCTGTAGTAGATACGGCAACAATCATTTGATATTTTGTTCGAGTGTAACTAGGATATTCTAATTATAACGCCAGTAGGGCGAAGTTGGTCTAAAGCCACTCTATCATAATTGAGCTCTATTGACCTCGTTACCCCCCTCGTCAAAATGAATCTTATTCCCCATAATCATAGACCGTTGCAAAGCGGCGCCAATGCGCACTGCCGTTACTGCTGATTCTAGTTCAACAGGCACTGGCTTGTCATCCAGCACGCATTCGGTAAACTCGATAGCCTCTCTTGTGAACGCTGCTCGGAATCGTCCCCAATAGTTTTGAGGAAGCTCATGTCTGATACCTTCTTGTCCATAAATCCGAACGTGGTTCTCTACCGGGATCAAGTTCACAGACAGCTTACCCTTTGTTCCGATAATCTCTGTCGTGTCCTCTTGACCAGCAGCCATCATGCGTGAGGCATACAAATACGCAATACGCCCATCGTAGAATTCGACAATGCCCACAGCATTATCCCTATCATCATACTGTCGTAGATTCGGTTCCACGGCCGTGATACCCACAGCGTGGACTGATCGGACTTTGGACTCTTGACCGAAAAACCATAGAGCCAGGTCAATATCATGAATACTGCAATCGACGAATATACCGCCAGAGAACTGGGCATATGCGACAAAAAAGCCTGAAGGATCTAACACATCGCAAGTCTGGCTCCTAAGAACAGATGGGCGGCCAATCAAGCCTGACTTTGTTTTCTCGTAGGCGTCGCGGTATGAAGCATCGAAACGGCGGGAAAAGCCACACATGACTTTGAGGTCGGGGCGGGTAGCAGCTGCGTCAACGACAGATTGAGACTGAACTATTAGTGGAATGCGAAGCCCGTCACAAAGAAACACTTACAATCTCGACCGTTGTGCCAAGGGGCTTCTCACACAATACGTGCTTGCCCGCCGCAATAGCGGCATTGGTCTGTTCAGCATGCACCGCAGTGGCAGAGGCGACGCAAACTGCATCCAAGCCCACGTGGGCTATCATGTCAGAGTAGTTCTCATATATAGCTACTCCGTCAGGGGCGAGGTTCTCGGCAGCCCAATCTCTCTCGGCAGCATCAGGGCTTGTGACCGCGACTAGAACAGCTCGCGGGACATTCTGATGGAAGTTCAGGGCATGCCGCTTGCCCATTCTTCCGAGACCAGCGACACCAACTTGAAGCTTCCGAGGTGCCATTGTATTGAGTGTAGAGAGGTTGGTGAAGAAGTTAAGAAAATGAAAGAAGTAGATGAAGGGTGAGAAGTGGGATACTGCCAACCCGGATTTCTTACTTATTATATGCAGCCTGACACTCGATTACATGTCTCCATGTCGATGGTAAAAGATGGCAAAAGTTGTATTCTCTTGCCTTGGAATTTTTATGCTGGGGAAAGGCACTTACCTACAGAGTATTTTGACGCGAAATAACATGATGGGGTAGAGCATTCGGAGGCTTTGGCCTTGGGTTCTGTGTTAATTCGGGGTAATTTACCCCGATGCAGAGTATGCGGATAAATGTCCCGAGTAAAGCTCCACAGTATTTCAGACCGCCGCATACTACACTACTCTATGGGTACGTAGACATGTTGAGGATCAATCGCGTTTCCATATTACATAGACATTTGTATAGTATCGAAATCAACGGTTATCTAAATCGCTTGATTGTTGACCCATCAGCCACTGTATCAAAGACTATTTTACTGCATAAACTAATGATATATGTGTCCTAAGCTCTTTTCGAATGCTGAATGTATCAAGAATCCACCCAGCCCCATGCTCTCTTTAAATGTTCCTGTGCTGATGCAGTGGGCCACGAATGGGTATTCTGGGTCAGCATCAACACATCCAATAACGCTTCTTGGTCCCGTCTCTCGGTAAATCGATCTCCACACGCCGTTACTCCCATGCAGGCCGTGAAGGTAGCGGGTCTTGTGGAGGGATTTGAGAGAGCTATCCCACAAAGTTCTCGGACTTGGGTCCGGATATCGTCCTGAATCGGTCAGTATACACTGTTATGGTGGAACGTGCATCTCAACCCACGTCGATTTGCTTCCGAGCTACCTGAGCAGATGGTCCAATTCGTGGTACTCGATCATCATGGCACATGAGGAGAATACGAGCAAATATGCTATGGACTTGACCGATAACTGATGTCTGTTAGTAGACTTCCTCCAATCAAAATGTGTAACATACCGACTGCATGGTTTAAATAAATGATGTGTGGAAAAGCTTCGCCCAAGGTCTCGTCAGAAGCACTATAGGCAACAGGCAGCCAGGACACTGGCCGAGCTCGTAGCCAAGCTTGGTCATAGTCAACCAGTTCTTGGTAGTGACGTTTATTTGGACCGTTATTTCCAAAACAGTAGTTTATGACATCTGCACTGTGGACAATAATGCGATTTGCCCATGTATCATCATCGGCTTCAGAGAGGGACCGGTCCATGAATCCGTGGTCGAGCCTGATTCTTACCGGCCTTTGACTCGCAAAACTCATCGTTACCTCCTGCCTCATGCCAATCCAGAACGAAGCTAAACGGAGGCTACTCGGGGTCGTTGAAGAGTCACAAGTGTTCATAAATAGCTGTATTCCCAACAGATGACCTTCGTGATCGGTGCCGATAAGGGGAACGTCGAGTTCCTCGAGAGTCCGTAGAAGAATAGTCGCTGCGAGCAGATTGTCGTCATTCAGGGCAGAGGAGTCATTTGAGATTGTTGCCAAGTGCCTGAGACATGCTTGATGGTACCGATCGGAGGCGTAAGGGTCATATTGCGCGTTCAGGCTGAGATGTCTGGAGGACAAGGCGAAGATAGCATTAAGAAGGGTCGGACAAGACGCTGCTCGAGGGGGCACAATGTTGGCAAAGTGGCGTCTGGAATCGCAAAGATCGAACTGCGATAGATCAATACCGCACATCTACCCAGACAAAGGATAGAATGGCGTACCCATGTGCACATGTAAGTCAAATAATATTGCATCAATCTTACTTCATGGTTCTCCATCAAAGGGTAGGGTACTGATCCTACGTTGGCCAATCTCAGTGTCGAACCGCGTGGAATTGGGCCATAATTGCGAGGACTGTCTCTGCTTACTGCACTGACTCCATCTCTTCCACCAATCTCAACTGTGTGAGTGTGAGAGGTGGGAGAGGCATTAGACCCAAAATCCGTGAGTTGTTCATTATGAGATTGAAGCGTGTTACCATCAACTTGCTGCCAGTGGCTTTGACTCTCCGAGTCTGATAGGTAGTAACCTTCAACATCAGGTGTCTCATCCACGAATTGTACTTGGCGACCCGTAAGTGAAAGCCTGCATGAATGGGGGTTACTGACATCGTCTTGAGCAAGGGACCCAAACTTGATTCGAGGATGACCTATGGTGGATCTCAGCCTTCTCATCATCGCAATGACACGCAAAAGTCTGGGGGTGGACATACGTAGTTGAGTGCTTGAAGCGAAAAATAGGCGCTGTAGTGCAAACCTTGCCCATCGAAACGCATCGAAGGCATGTCTGTGTACCTCCCCCAGCAACTTGTGGACCCCAGACGCATTTGAGATGCTGTTTCTTACAGGACTAATGATGGTCAGAGTGGCAAGTGGCATTCGGCATGGTTACCGATATTTCATTTCACTTACAAGACATGCAGCAGCTGTGTTCATTTTCTCTCAGAACAAACTTCGGAATTGATGTGTGGTGAAAATTCATCTCGAGGGGCAGGTTGCCCCGATTATATGACCTTGTTCTAAAGGCAAAAAATGCCGAACAGTCGGGGCTATGCTCCGTTTTCGCGTTTGAAGGTGAAAAGGTCCGACACTCTAACCTAAATAGGGTTAACTCATCAAGTAATGGAGCCTAGGCCGGGCAATTTCCTGATTTTCTTTTTTGGAAGAAGACTTGTCCCACTGTTACCCCAAAACTTTACAGACCTGACTCGCGCTTCCCCGCGAACTACCCCGTGTTTAATCCATGTCACTGACGAGATCGAAAGTAACCCGCCTACATTCATTGGTTATTAATGATCGATGGTAAGTCGCAGAGTACACCGAGATTTTGGACTATAATAGATGAGGATCTCGCCCTCGAATATCACCAGAGGTTATTCATGATCATCTACATTCAGGATCTACTTTTAGTATCTTCTCAAAATGGATAAGCAACTCGATCTCGTCAAGGACAAGCTCGACGAGTGCGGTGCCACTACCGAAGAGCACGTTGGAATCAACACTTCTTTGGAACCATATGGTCCTTCCGGTAAGTAACCATTCCCTGCTAGGCTTTAATGGATTGCGATGGCATACATTGCGAGTACATGAGCTTTGATAAGCTGACAAACTAGGATTTCGCGGTCTCTTCTCATCTCCTTAAGTCGCTGCCTGCGCCGCCTTTTCGGCGATCGGTGGCCTCCTCTTTGGCTATGATCAAGGCGTCATTTCCGTGACGCTTGTAATGGATCATTTTCTCGATCGATTCCCCGAAGTCTCGGATGATGCTCCTGGCGCAGGCTTCAAAAAGGGCTTCATGACCGCCATGATCACGCGTGGGGCATTTATAGGTGCCATCAACCAGGGTTGGATCTCTGACTGGATATCCAGAAAGCGTTCGCTGATGGTTGCTGTTGTGGTATTCACAATTGGGTCTACTCTCCAGACCGCTGCTATCAACTATGCCATGCTGGTTGTAGGACGTTTTATTGGTGGCATTGGTATTGGACAGTAAGTTCAGCTTGAAAATTTGTTCATCTAACATTCCATGAGCCTTTACATTGACCATGCATCTGTTAGACTATCCATGGTGGTGCCTCTCTACATCGCAGAGATCTCTCCACCTGAGATCCGGGGTGCTTTACTCGTCTTCGAAGAACTGTCGATTGTTATAGGAATTGTTGTTGCATTCTGGATAACCTACGGGACAAAGGTAAACCAACTTCCTTCCCTCACGCAGCCCTATAAACTCATCGACTCCTAGGGAATTCCCAGCCACTGGTCTTGGCAACTTCCGTTCCTCCTTCAAATCCTCCCCGGTCTGCTGTTAGGATTCGGCGCAATTTTCCTCCCCTATTCCCCTCGATGGCTCGCTTCCAAAGATCGCGAGGAAGAAGCATTGTCCAGCCTCGCCAAGCTTCGCGCCCTTCCCGAATCCGACCTACGAGTTCAACGCGAATGGATGGACATTATCGCCGAGGCCCGATTCCAAGCAAGTGTTCTCCGCGAACGACACCCTGACCTCACTCAAAGGACAGATGTGGTTGGAAAGATGCGACTTGAGTTTGTCAGCTGGGGAGATTGCTTCAAGTCTAGCTGCAGGCGTCGAACTCTTGTTGGAGCAGGCCTTATGTTCTTCCAGCAGTTCACTGGAATCAACGCTCTGATCTATTATTCACCAACACTGTTCGGAACCATGGGCCTCGACTTCGACATGCAACTCATCATGTCGGGCGTCCTCAACGTGACGCAGTTGATTGGTGTTCTGTCGAGCTTATGGACCATGGATCGTTTCGGCCGCCGGGGTATCCTCCTTTGGGGTAGCTTCCTGATGTTTGTGCCGCATCTCATTATAGCTGTCTTGGTGGGCAAGTTCTCGAATGATTGGCCCAGCCATACTGCCGAGGACTGGACAAGTGTCGCCTTTCTTCTTTTTTACATGCTTGCCTTTGGTGCCTCTTGGGGTCCTGTTCCCTGGGCCATGCCAGCAGAAGTCTTTCCATCATCTCTCAGAGCAAAGGGCGTGGCAATCTCCACCTGCTCAAGTAGGTTTCTCATCTCTATCAAGTGCCAAGCCACTAACCTCGTTAGACTGGATCAACAACTTCATTATTGGCCTCATCACGCCACCTCTTGTCCGCGAAACAGGCTTCGGCGCCTACGTCTTTTTTGCCGTCTTCTGTCTTCTGTCCTTCGTCTGGGTCCGGTTCAGTGTGCCTGAGACTAACGGAAAGTCTCTTGAGGAGATGGACAGCGTTTTTAAGGATCGAACTGGAGTGGCAGATATTGCCAAGAAGGATCGTATCCTCGCCGAGGTCTATAGTGAGCGACAAAGCCGTTGATGATAGATATTTAGTAAATACATTTAATAGTTTCCTCATTTGAGTTTCATGATTCCCGCGAATTGCCTCAGATGTCCTCGAAAACGGACATGACTAGCCGTGTCAGGGGGTTGCAGAAGCCAAGCATCATTACAGTAATTCCTTCAGAAGTGCAGCCACTTAACCCCGAGCTGTCCATACCCATACTAACATCGAATCGGCCTGTCTCGTGCTTTATTAAATCACTAGCTCAGGGGGCCACTGGGTTGTCATGGCTGCATCGCTTCGTGGCTCAATTATACCCCTTAGAATGCCCGCAGGAGATGCTTTATGACTGTCAAGCTTCCTAGAGAAACGCTAATATATCTACAGAAATAGTCCTTCTTAAGACATAGCATCAGAGTACCTAATGTATTCCATCATCACCCAGTTGTCTTTCACATATGAGCTGGATTTCAGTCGATTATCAGCTGGCTACAGGACCTGAAGGATTCCTACCCTGGACGCACATCTAGTTATCGGACCGACAGGTCAGCCACTGACAACCACTTGCCTGTTAGTCTATGGACTATACCTAAAAGAAACAGCACCAAACCAGTTTGGTAGTTCAGCTCGTCGATCCAAACAGCATCAAGGAGATTACAGACTTCTACGCAGGACCAGCCCAGGGAAGGAGACAAAACTGGGGACCTTGATCCTAAATGACAAAAAGACTTAGGTAAGTTAGCATAAGCTTAGGATGCCCTTTGCTGAGTTTATTTTGGCAACCCATATTGTGCTATGATGCTTTCTTGCTCCCCGAGGCCAGCGCCCCAATCAACGGTCTCATCTCCATTTCCCCAGACATTTGATGCCCAGCCGTTGCCCAATTCCTGCAAAGACCAGGGGAATATGGGGAAATGAATCCGGGGAAATGAGTTGTGGCTTCCAGTAGTGGCTGTATCAGGCTTAACGTCAAATCCTGCCAAGTTTGAGAGGACGTATATAACACCATGCGTTTTCCAACGACGTAAAACGTAAAAGGCTGTCCCTAATGCATCTTTGTCTCTTTATACCCCGCTCTCCAGTTCCCTGAAACGATGTTTGGGTCAAATGCTGATCCCAGCAAAGATGAGGTCGTGCTTATATCCATGACTTCCAAGGGAGTTACTTCTCATCACGAGTCAGGTGTCGACGAAACTCCCTTAGAAGATCTTGCGCATCAGCCCTCACATGTTTATCCCAACACCCTTGACAGTCCAATATGGCTCCCCCGCCGATCAACAAGCTCAGGCGGTGTCGGCGCGCGTATTCATCGCGGCTTGGCAAGCGAGAAAGAGATGACTCTGCTTAGCTGCTGCCGACACTTCCCAAAGGCGATTATGTGGTCTTTTCTTCTCTTCCTTACCGTTGTAATGGAAGCATACGATAAGTCACTCATCTCCGGCTTCCTTGCCTTTCCGTCCTTCAGGCGTAGGTACGGAGAACCCAGGCTACCTCTTACTGACGCTGTTGGGGAGCAAGACTATGAGATCTCGCCATTGTGGCAGATGGGACTTCAAAATGCTGCCGTCGGTTGCGAGATCATAGGCCTCCTTGCCCATGGTTATATCTCATATGCGATTGGATACCGCAAGATGATGATCGTGGCGCTTGTGTGGATGTGTCTTGCAGTATTCCCCGCTGTCTTCGCCCACAACATTGCCCTGCTACTTGTCTCCCAAGCTCTCTGTGGTAAGATAGTCCTCGCCTATCAATATCATGCGCTATGTATACTCGATTAGCTGAGAAACTAACTGTCCTACCCAAGGCTTGTCGTGGGGTGTGATTCAAACTCTGGCAGCGACCTATGCCGCTGAAGTAGTACCCTCAATCATCCGTGCCGCCATCCTCAGTAATGTCAATATGTGCTGGCTTATTGGCCAGCTCATGGGCACTGGAATACTACGGGCGCTTATCAAGAATACGTCAGATTGGTCGTATCGCCTACCATTTGCCCTGCAATGGGCATGGGCGGTCCCACTGCTGTTCCTCATCTACTTCGCCCCTGAAAGTCCTTGTAAGACTCTTCCTACTTGACGTATCTTTCTGTCATTTTACTTATTTGTCAACCACAGGGTGGTTAATCCGACATGAGAGACTAGCAGAAGCTCGACATTCATTGCAGAGACTCACGAGCAACAAACATATCGACATCGAGGATACAATCGCTATTATGCAGCATGTTGATTCAACAGAGAAGAAACTAGGATATGGTGGTTCGAACTTCCTAGATCTCTTTAAAGGCTGCAACCGCCGCAGGACCGAAGTGTGCTGCATGACCTGGTCTTGCCAAGCTCTATGCGGTGCCACCTTAACCGGATATGCTCCATACTTTCTAGAACAAGCAGGCTTCGAATCATCCAAATCATTCACTCTAGCTACTGGAATGTATGGTCTCGGGATTCTGGGCGGCATGATATCGTGGATCTTACTTTCAACAATCGGACGGCGAAAGCTCTACCTATCCGGCTTGGTGGCTGCGCTGCTCATTCTCACTACAGGCGGCATCTTGTCAATCGTCTTGGCCGACCACTCATCGCTGAATTGGACGCTTGGGTCGTTAATTATCCTGATGACCTTTACTTACAATATGTCCATTGGTCCGGCTTGCTATGTCATCGTGGCCGAGATACCTTCAACAAGGCTTCGGATCAAGACCATTGCCCTCGCAAGGATTGTTTATAACATATTCACTATCATTAACAACTGTGTCGCGCCTCAGTTATTGAACCCATCTGCATGGGACCTGGGTGGTAAGTCTTGTCTGGTGTACGCTGTTACATCTTTCCTTTGTCTTATATGGTGCTATTTTCGGCTTCCTGAAACAAAGAAGCTATCGTACTTGGAATTGGATATTCTTTTCGACAAGGGGGCTCCTACAGCCAAGTTCAAGGAACTACAAGATAGACTTGCCAATTCGGCGTATATCTCTGTGTCAAAGGCAGAGCGGGTCAGGAATGCTTGGCATGGTTGGCTGGCTTATTCCTAGTAAACGTCAACTTGTATACTTAGTAGTTTGAGTAATTTATGAAAAGGCAGTTGCAGTATTTGTGTATGCTGATACTTGTAATCTCCAGCAACTCAACCCCTGTGATGTCTTCGTCATCTGAAGACGTTCGCAGGCGACTACATAGAACACTTGCCTTTCGTCCCCTCCGTCATCATCCATGGACACAACTGGTCTTACGTGGCGTCTGTATCCCCCAAAGAAAGGAAGACAGTACCCTCATCTTTGACCATTCCCAATACATAGCCGACAAGCCTCTGTAATTGGAAGCAAATTGTCTACGGGTATACAAATAATTTTTCGTTTCCCGACCTGAAGTAAACGTTTATTCCCAGTAAGAGATATATCTTTACAAGTTCAAAGTCTCAGTACTCCCGGCGGTCCGATACAAGGGCTGAGATGCCAGAAAAAAACTCCCAAAAGCTCCCAGGATGAGCCAACAGCATCCTTTCGCATTGATTGTTCACTCGAACAAAGCACGGTAGGCAAAGCTGTTCAATGGCGGAATTTTCCAAGCGCCCAACGCATCACAAGGACAGCCTCATAAGCCCGCTAACGCCCAGATGAACTAGGCTACAGTTACTTTAACACATTCTTGTTTCAAGATGCGCTATCCTCAGATCTTGGCCGTCTCAGTGGGCAATTTGGCCGCCGTCCAGTTCGCCGCTATTCGCTTCGCCAACACCACCACCACCTTCACCACTAGCACCGACACTTCGGCGTATGCTACTAGCACCAGTATAGACATTCGTCGTTAATTAAATAACTCGTGAAGCACCAAGGCATATGCTAACCTTGGAGAGTTAGTGTTTGAACTATCTTGGTCTTGACTGATAATGCCGCGGCTACGGAAATTGTGGCTGCGAACTGGTTCCACTTTCCTCATTCACAGCAACTATCTCTTTGACCGGCACAAGACTGCAAAAGGTCACATGCCCCGCTTTTTTACAGGTACCTGCGGGGTACGTAAAGTTCCCGTCAGACAGCTTCTTCTTTCAACACCACCAAAATCATCAAAATCCTCATACAAATTAATCATAACGAGTCTCAATCAAAACAATGAGCTCTCAAGAGATACATGATTTTATAGATGATCACAGCTTTGATAGCCCGCCTTTTTGGGCAGCTGCTAATGACCCCACTTATACACCTAACCTTCCGCCCGAAGAGGGCTGCGGTGATGATTTTCAACCTTTCAACATAAAAGATCGTGATTTTCAGATCAACCCTCTACCCCAGCAACCACTTGAATTATTTCAGCTTTTTATACCTATTTCCCTTATACGGTCATGGGTCGGATATACTGATAACTGGGCTTTTTTTTGCGTTAAAAACGGCATTATTGATAGCTAGAATACCCCCCTTTCTGACTACTCACGCTTGTAGGATTGGGAAGGCATCTCCACTGCATAAGCATATGTATGGCTTAGTATCCTTATTTACCTAGGAATTCATAGGGAAATATCCCTTGAGGACCATTGGAAGTCCCCTAGCCTAGGAGATCAGCGCCCCCTTCATCCATTTACAAAGTTCATACCGCTAAAGAAGTTCGAGCTGATCACACGGTATTTCCGCACTTTTGATCACACCAATCTCGATGTGAGCGATGAGAGGGATCTTCCAAAGACCTTCCAAGCGGCTGAAGAGTGATCTGATCATATACAAAGGGTATCTATCGAGCTCTATCTTCCAGGGACTAATCTGACTGTAGATGAGTGTATGGTGCCTTTCACAGGCAGATCGAAACAGATAACGCTTGTCAAGGGAAAGCCTACGTCAGTAGGCTTCAAAGTCTGGGTTATTACACAACAGGGCTACTTTCTACAGTGGCTTTGGCATGTGAAGGCATCACCAGTTACAGCTGTAACGGTCAAGCTAGAGGCACCAAAGCCATACAGCAAGAAAGGAAAGCTACAGACTGAGGCCCCTCTTAGCAATACACAGAGCGTCGTGGTTCACCTACTGTAAAGGCTGACAACAGCAACACATCACGTCTTTACAGATAACCTCTTCTCATCACCGCAGCTCTTCCGCCTCCTTCGGCAGCTTGGTCACGGGGCCACAGGCACAGCACGCCCTAATTGCGGTATCACCACCGTGATGAAGCAGATCAAAGAGACCGGGAAGCTTCCTGATGGCAAGCCTTTAGTATATAATAAGGTATATCTGATCCCGACAATAGATAAA
>JAADJF010000540.1:0-56193 GCA_012932015.1 Fusarium acutatum
CCCCAATTCGTCTCTGCTTTTCTTCTTCCTTTCATATCACCATCACCACCATCATCATCATAGTTTTTGTTTGGAACCTCTACCATTAGCACATCAACTCCACATTGTCCATCAACTCTCCATTTGCCCATCAACTCTCTCCGTTACCCTCTTCAATATGAGTATGCAAGTATCCAACGACTTCCGGACTCAGCTTGTGCTGAACTCCTTTCAATGATTTGAAAAGGTAAATGGAAACTGTGCAAAAACAAGTAGACACTGGCTTTGCCGAACAACGCAAGGAACGTCGCGGAATGAAGAGTCGCTTTATTCGGCTACACGAGCAAACATCCGAGGGATCTTTGAGGTTAACGAGTCAATCAACTTCCTTCTCTTTTATCCCTAGGTGGTAGATCCGATAGGAATAAGGTTTGTTCAAGCATCTCTTCTCTTTGATGGTATCTCTGATACAAACTTGCTCAGCTTCTGGAACCTGGTACGAGAACCGATGTTCTCCGTGGTCAGTGGCCTTCAAATCGACGATTTCCATTCAACTATCGCCGATCTCGAGTCCCTCCCTTGTAAGAGAATCTCAATTTCCAAGCACTTACGCTTCGCTAACCAGTACACTTTAGTTGAACCAGTGAAGGTTATCCTGCTCCATCTTGGTGTGCCCTTCAGTCAATTTCTTCAAGTTTCAGCCTTGCGATTATACCCTCCCTGGAGCCCAAGCACTTTGATTTCCCGTAAGGTGCCGGGCGTTTGATCAGATTGTACGTGCGCGCTTGAGAGCAGTTGTGATGGCGCTGTGATGGACTTTGCACCTTAGGTCTGGCTCTCGAATGGCTCCTGTGATTTATAAGTGTTTACTAGTATCCTGCTATCAGAAACCTCTAATGGTATCTAAAGATCTGAAAAGTCCTGGTGACTTTGCTTTTGTTGCCATTCTTGGCTACGTCCTCCGGTTCCCGCCCATCAACATCAGTATGAGGATGATGTGATATAGTATATATAGGGCGAATTTAGCTTCTATCCCTACAGGATGATCTGTAGACTTTGATACAGAACCCAATGAGCACTTCCATACTTGTGACCATGGCAGCATGGATCCCATCTCTGCCAAATTTGGCATTCTTGAAAGCTCAGTGCTCAATGACACAAGAAAGACTCATGAAGATCAGCTAATATTTCTTATATCTAATCGGGCATTTCACATGAAGAACCTAACCACTCGAATGTCTTGATTCTAAAATCACCAACCATGAAACATAAGATCGCAAGGGTTATCGGAGTCCAGTCGTGGCTATGGGATGTTCTCTTCTGGGCCGAGAGACGGCTTTAAGTATAGGGAGGTACATCTTAGATCTATAAAGCCGCTGAAACCGTCTCCAAAGGCCTGAATTGCGATTTTTCAGAGGGACGAAACTGGAAGAACGTGCTAGGGCTGCAACTGTTTAGATTATCTCTGGAATAAATCTGGCCGATTGGGAGCAGCCTAGTGCATCTGAAACAGCCGAATTGGATATCTTGTGGTGTGCTGGCTCAAGACATGAATGGTTAACACTGTAGCTCTTCCATAGCATTTCCCCAGGCATTTGCTAAACAATTAGGATAAGTGAGGTAGGTAGCGGCCATAAATGATCTCAGGAGGCTACTTTTTTCCCAGCGCATATTTAAGGAAAGACCTGCATTTGGTTTAATGGCCTGAAAATACGACCTGGCCTACAACAATTCATTCCTTCTTCTCCTTCTTCTAGCGAGTTTCCATGACCAGGGCAAGGTGGTCATTGCGTTGCCTGACCGCTGTCCCTGGGTCAGTGCTACCTTCTAGAAAGATCACAGCTAAGAACCCTGTGGGTGGCCTCAAAAACTTTTAGAGACCCTGTCTCGGGCGAACGATACTGAAAAGAATCACATACAATATTTGCTTGTGATTCAGCAATTCTTTAGACGGCAGAAGAAGCAATTGATGCAGGTCGCCTTACAAGGCTGCAGTTTTCCCACGACAATCGCTGCATGTTTTCTGCAGACTGATCTGATGGGAGATGGATACTGACAGCCACAGCCCGCAGACATGAAACACCATGACGAAACGTTTCACGAAATGATTCCGCAGAGCTTTTTATCTATTACATATTGCAAGGATCCTCCTCCGACAAGCTGCCGCATCTGGCATTGACATTGGTATGGCGATGCGAACGTGCCTGAATGAAGCTGCAAATTATCAAGCCATGTATCTATTTTCAGCCACAGCCAACGCTAACTGTCGCAGCATCTGCATGACAAGAGGTCAGTGCAAAAGGGAAGCTCTTGACAAAACAATCATCAAAATGGCAGTACTGTACAGATGGTATCACGACCTGTATCAAACTTCTCAAAAAGAACTCCCACGGCCATGTTTCCTCGCAGCTTGCCGAGGCAAATGACAACCATATCGGATATATCACCAAAATAATGGTCTTCTGACCGATGGCATAACATGGCTGGCCCCTTTCCCGGCAGGCTGGAGGCTGGCTGCACGGATTCGACGATCAGGATCGACATATACGTAGCAGAGGGGGGAAATGATGACGGCAGAAGACGACCGCTACTAACCCTAAAAGACCATAGTTCACCGTCAACCACGGCTTCGTCAAACTGATGGGACATTTTTAATTATTGACCATGCATGGATTACTGTATGGAATCAAGAGAAGCAAGCTATCGGAGTCGCTTCCGCAACATCAGCTCTCACACAGGTTGTTTTTGGTCAGATTATTCTACCCCTGCCAAACATCAAAGAAAGGTACCAGTGAACCGTTAAGCGCCCTGTGCGCGCTCGGTCATCTGCGCTTGGTGCCGCTCGCTAGTGAGGATGAGAAGACCATTACTGGGGTCCTTGAAAGGGTTTGGTCAAGGTCCATGACGAGCAGCAAACAGCACATCGCATCCCACTGAAGCTTTATCGAAGCATCCACCGAAGCGCCTCAACGCACTGACCCTCAGGTTTCTTCCCAACAGCAGCTCCGGGGGCTGGCTCTGTTTCACTTTGTGATGGGATGTCCACTGCCCTAAGACGCCACTAACTTTAGGTACAGGGCAATAAGTTGCTAATGTAGCTGGTACTGCGACTATCTTAGCTACATGCGCTCATGCCAAGGTACCGGCACCACCACGCGGGCAGCAGGGCATCTCAGTTTATCAACAGTCGCATCATCGCGAGAGTCAATTTCTGTGCCGTTCAGTGATTCACCCAAAGTTTGACTCTCGAAACCGTTCTTTCCCCGTTGAATTGCTTGCATTACCGATGCTTGCTTGCTTGCTTTTGGCTTGCTCACACTTCTCCACTTAAAGCTTCACTTTCACAGGGGCCCTTGTTCTTTTCCTCGCTTCTTACACGCTCCTTCACCGTGTGTGACGGCACTGCCCGCCCGCCCAGCTAAGTCAGGATAGTACCTACAGTGCTGGACTGTAGGTACTTTGCCTAACTACCCCACACCAAGCTTTCCTTGTGCGTGTGAGTGGGCGTGTCGAATGCAAGAGGGGCCTTCTGTGTCGTGGTCGTGGTCTTGAGTGGGCGTCGTTCATGTGGCGGCCAGAACTGGCACTGGAATCCATCTTTTCCCATGCGGATCTATCTATCTCCTACCTTACATACTGTACATGCTCCTTTGACTTGACCTGACTTGACCTTCCTCAACCGATTTCCTCTTCGAGCTTCCCCAATTGCCACTCTTACAATAGCTTCCTTGTTGCTTCTTGACAGCTCCCCACCAGCTTTTCTTCTTCTTTAACTTAACCTCTATCCGTGAGCATCAGATAACTTTTGTTTCTTGGCTTCCGCTCAAGCTTTGGTAAGTCCCAACACGAGTCTCCATTCTTTGTCCGCCATCCGTCATCGCTCACACTCCTCGAAAGCCACCTTCGATCTATCCACGCGATCATTCTTGACGTTCAACATCTACGCCTTCACCTACATAACAGCTCGCTCCTTGTTCTCGTGTTACGAAAAAAAGATCCAAACCGCCGCCTTGGAACCCTGTGCGACTTCTACCTTGATATTCAGTCTGTGACTGCAGCTTTACGCCCTCTACCTATCACGAGGCCTACGGATCGAGCCTGGGCTTCAACACCAAGCCTTTTGTGCGTCCATATTCCAAGCCACAGTCGGTAAAACGATTGCACGAAAGCGATCATCTTAATCTCCTCAAGGATTGCTTCTCAACGTCACAACGGAGCATGACTGTACCTTGATCCACTCTCCAAGTTTCACTTGACATTTCCGCGTCATAACCTTGGAGATACAAAGCTAGGAATAAAGAACAAGGTCAAGAAACTGTCACCCTCAGCTGCGGCGGCGGCTCGAGAGCTTGCTGGAGGGGAGGCAATTGTCCTCGTCGTTGCGATTCCGCTGACTTCTAGCAACACCGCTTTTTGCCAAAACTGGAACCATGAGACGAGGTCGTTCCCCGAGCTCGCCATCGCCTTATAGGGCTTTGGCTCACCATCAGCAGGCTTCGGCTGCTGCGACATCCTCAGACTCGATTTCATTGATTCGGTCTTTCAATGTCGAAACAAATCCAACGCGGCCAGTGCGGCCTTCGCCGCTCACAGCATCGCTTATCCGAGACATGCCGCTAGATCTGGTTGACCGCATCAGGTCCTTCCCTCTCTTTATGTCAGCTCCGGAAGAGTTTCTTGTTGCTATAGGAAATCACCTGAAGCCTCAAATCCAAAGCCCCAATGACCATATCGTGACGGAAGGAGACGAAGCCAAGGCAATGTATTGGTTGGTTCGAGGGGTAGTTGCTGTCACTTCGCGTGATGGTGAGGCGGTCTATGCTGAGCTCAATCCCGGTTCGTTCTTTGGAGAAATCGGTGTTTTGATGCAGATGCCTCGAACAGCTACTATTGTAGCGCGCACGAAGTGTCTGTTGCTAGTGCTGAAGAAAGAGGATTTACATGCCGTGATACCCAAATTTCCGGAAATGGAGAAGGCGATTCGAGAAGAGGCACAGGAACGCTTGAACCTTCTGAAAAAGAAGCGGCAAGAAAGTGGAAGACTGGTCAAATCTCCCCAGGGAGACTTCAGCGCTCGAGAGGCCGCTCCTGGAGAGGTCTCTACTGGAGAAAGGGGTGTTATCAAGGACGGTGCGGTCGTCAACAACAAGAAAAGAAAGTCCCCAAGCCCTGGAATCATGGAGGACCCAGCTGCTGGTAGTGCGATTGGAAGCGGTCAAATCAATATTCGAACAACACTTAAGGAGTTACCGCTCTTCTCTACACTTCCTGCAGATATTCTGCATTTCCTGGGATTGAGTGTCCAACCGAAATCCTATACCCCATTTACAGATATCGTTCGCCAAGGCTTACCAGGAAACGAAATTTTCTTCATTGTTCGTGGCGAGGCGGAGGTTATTCACGATGAGCCAGTCTACGACGATAACATTCAAAATAAGGCCAAGGCTATCCCAAAGCGACCTCGATTGAAGGCAGGCCAATACTTCGGCGAAGTTGCAAGTCTTGGATTGTCGCGAGGTCGTACAGCCACTGTAAGATCTATCACTTCTGTGGAGTGCATCATGATTACAGGCGACGTCCTTGACGAGTTCTGGAGACGCTGCCCTTCAGATATCCTGACACAGGTCAAAGAAACTGCACGATTGCGATATCAGAAACAGAGCGACGATGTTGTCATGGTTGATGTTGATGTTAAGGAGAAAGCCAACAAATCTGACCCGCCCACGCCTACAACACCAACACGAGCATCCCTCCCTGACCTTACCTTCACTACCCCATCCAAGCCTGGGTCTCCAGCGAAAGATGATACAAGCAACATAGCACCCAAGGACCCCGACCCGTTCTTGAGTGTGAACATGGAGAGTATCCGAAATCGGAGACGACATTCATTGGCACCTCCAGTGCCTCCAACAGACAGCTCTACTCCAACGACCAATGGTGCGAGGTCTCGCCTCTCAGAAGTAACTCCTATCAAGTTTGCGTTTTCTGATGCTTCAGCTGACGACGATGACGTCCCGGCAAAGCGAGTACGGACGACTCTGCCCACCCGACCAATCACTATGAGCAAACCAGTGCTCTCAGATGAGATCCTGATTTACATCTTCAAGCACGTGGATATAGGAGAGCTCTTTCGACTGCGTCTTGTTAGCACACACTGGCGTAAGCTCTTGACTACATCCCCAAAAGTTTGCCAAGACGTCGACCTCTCGATTTACAACCGCAAGGTTACCGACGAAGTCCTTATCAAGGTGCTGGCTCCCTTCATTGGCACTCGCGCTCTGTCCATTGACCTGAATAATTGCTTTCATATAACGGACGAAGGATTCGGAGCTCTATGGCGCAGCTGTGGCAAAAATGTCAAGAAGTGGAAGATGAAATCCGTTTGGGACGTTTCTGCGAACCAAATTTTGGAGATGAGCGAGAACGCAAAGGGATTAGAAGAAGTTGACTGGAGCAACTGTCGCAAGGTCGGTGACAATCTTCTAGGTCGCGTTGTTGGCTGGGTTGTACCCGATCCACCACCTTCGAAATCAGTCGTTATCTCAAGTTCTGCAGCTCGATCGCGAACCAAGCAGCAGCAACAGAAGCATACCGCACAGCATGTATTGCCGCCAGGTACAGTAGTTGGGTGCCCGAAACTCAAACGCCTCAACCTCTCCTATTGCAAGCACATCACAGATCGTTCCATGGCTCATTTAGCAGCACATGCTTCGAACCGTATCGAGTCGTTGTCCCTCACGCGTTGCACATCGATTACAGATGCAGGGTTTCAATCATGGGCGCCTTTCCGATTTGAAAAGCTATCTAGGCTGTGCCTGGCTGATTGCACGTATCTCTCGGACAACGCTATCGTTGCCCTGGTCAACTCAGCCAAGAACCTTACACATCTGGACCTATCGTTCTGCTGCGCACTCTCTGACACGGCGACAGAGGTTGTCGCTCTCCGTCTGCCAAAGCTGCGGGAGCTGCGATTGGCATTCTGCGGAAGTGCGGTTAGCGATGGAAGTTTGGAAAGCGTGGCGCTCCACTTGAACGATTTGGAGGCCCTCAGTGTTCGTGGCTGCGTGCGTGTTACTGGTCGAGGCGTCGAAAATGTCCTGAATGGTTGCGGGCGACTGAACTGGATGGATGTGAGTCAATGCCGTAACTTGGAGTCTTGGATCCGAGCCGGTGGTGTTTCGAATTGGGGATATGATGACCGAGTCGGTCAACGTTCTACAGAGCCAACATCAAGCGAAACCCCTGGACAGGGACAAGCAGAGGATGATAGTCCTGCGCCCAAGGCCATGAGCGTTGCTATGCTCACATCGCAGAATTTTATGCCACGATCTGCGTTTGGATACAGAGCCAAGAGAGCACGACGACCGGTGCGGTTCGTCATCGAGAAAGGATTTGGAAGTTTACGATAAAGAAAGGACGGCGTCTTGGGGGATATTTTGAGGAAAGGAAATGATTGGGAATTGAGTTGGAATGGAAAGCATTGGATCTATGTTGCGCAGCATTGGCGTCAAAGTCGTGGAGCATTTGCCATTACTACATATCAAGTCTCGTGCGATGTAACGCACATTCGGGTAGAGAGAAAGCATGATGCAACCGGGTGAATGCTGGGAGAAAGGATGCTTAGTAGATACCCTTGATGGAGGTGTTGATATCCTTCATAATAATATTGGAATTGAAAAGAAGCAGCCGAAAATAGAAGAGGCTAGAAAGAAGCTAACGTCAACGTAGCTGAGGTGTGATGTAACTATTCCCATAGCGTAGCACCAGTAAATCCGACGGCGCCTGGAGTTTAGAGCCCGTAGCCGCCGAGAGTGATGACCAACCGAGTCACTGAGAGGCGCCGGTTCTTTCCACAATATTCCACCGATACAGCCACGTGATGTCGGATTTTAGGTAGGCTCCACAGCCGGAACCAACGTCATGCTTTCCAGTCTTTTACCGGGGGTTTATAATACTCTCGATTCCCCGTCCCCGCTTCAACCTTTTCCTTTGTAAACGACTTGCATATCGCATTCTCTCTCCCCAACACCTGCATCGCCAGAATGACGATGTCCTTCACAATGGCTGTCCGCCAGGGCCCTGCGCGACTTGCGCAGAGCCTTCCTGAGCTCTCAAAGACTGCTTTCCGCAACACCGCATCCGTCCGAAGCTTCCACGTCCAGTCCAAGCCCACGGCCAACTTCTTCACATCGCGCGTCACATCCGCAGCCACCCGCAATGCCTTCCAACGAACAAGCCGCGCTGGCGGTCGATCATATAACCAGCAAGCTGCGGGAGCTGCCACGGCGCCTCAGTCGACGAGCCGACGACTCTTGGTTGGAGGTGCCATCTTTGGTGGTACGCTTGTTGCCATCAATGCTGTCTTCAACCGGGAGACCCGTGAGGATGGCGGCATGCCCGTTTACGAGCGCGAATACTTGAACAACACTTTTTTGCACACTGGACTCGGAATTGGTATCATTGGATTGACGGCTCGACAAATGGTTCAGACCGGCTTCGTTTACCGAATCATGGTTACTAACCCTTGGGTTGTTGGAATTGGTGGTCTCGCTCTCAGCTTCGCCACCATGATTGGAACTCGATCTATCAGCCCTGACAAGTAAGTTATTGAATTCAACCAATGCCAAATTTGAAGTATTTTTACTAACAATTTCCAGCTACATCCCCAAGTACGCCCTCTGGACCGCTTTCAACGCCACTCAGGCTGCATTTGTCGCTCCTCTCCTCGCCTTCGTTCCTCCTGCTCTCCTTGGACGTGCCGGTCTCTACACCATCGCCATGATGGGTGGTCTTGCCGTTGTCGGTGCCACTGCTAAGCAGGAGAAGTACCTCTACATTGGTGGTCCTCTCCTGGCTGGTGCCGCCATCGTTGCTGCTTCTGGTCTCGCCCCGCTCGTCATCCCCGCCACCGCTATCCGAACCCTTGCCTTCACCGAGAGCATCTGGTTGTACGGCGGTCTTGCTGTCTTTGGTGGATTCACTCTGTACGATGTCCAGAAGGTTCTCCACCACGCTCGTCTCGCCCAGGCTGGTGTCATCCGCCGTGACCCCGTCAACGAGAGTATCTCTCTTGAGCTTGACTTCCTCAACATCTTCATCCGCATGGTTCAGATCCTGATGATGCAGCAGAACCGACGCAAGTAAGCGATTGGTGGTGAGGTTGCATAGAAGTAGCGCTGTAGGCGTTTTGTATTATTTTTTAGCAAAAGGATTATTACTCGGATGGAGGATAATGAACTCCTCTCCTGTTTTCTGTTGAAACCGGTCTACAAGTGGATGGAATTTCACATTTCTTAATTTTAAGATTATCAATTAAGAAGAAAAAAAGCTTCAAATACTCATAGTGGAGTGGATTTCAAATGTTTTATATTGTGACTAGGTATATGTTGAATTTCTGTCCTCTCATTGCCTCATTCTAAGTTAAGTTTCCTGATATCATTGGTGCCATTTCCATCCGTCTGCTAAGCCAAAATGCAATTGTCCTTAAATATTTACTCCAAAGGTGGGAACGGCCTCATAAAGTGGCTCGGGCACTCGTAGCCAGAGGGGTTATTGTGGAGGTAGAGTTGGTGATACTCTTCGGCAGTCCACCACTTTCCGGCGGGCGCGATCTCGGTAACGATGCCGCCCTTCCACCATTGCTTGTTGGCCTTCTCTGTAACCTCGCGCGCAATCTTCTCTTGCTCCTCGTTGTGGAAGTAAATAGCAGAGCGGTACTGGGGGCCGGTATCGGGACCCTGGCGGTTCAGCGTCGTGGGGTCGTGCGTCTTGTAGAAGAATTCTAGGAGTTGTGCGTATGAGACCTTTGTAGGATCAAAGATGATTTGCGCAGCCTCAGCGTCTAGGATTGTTAGCGATATTCTAATGCGAATGATGAGGATTGCGACGTACGGCCTGTCTTTCCACCGCAGACGGCGCGGTAGCTAGGGTTGTCGAGATCACCACCAATGTATCCAACCTTTGCATCGATAAGACCCTTATCGGCAAAGTGTCTGCGATACAAATGCTCTGTCCCCCAGAAACATCCCGCAGCGACGGTGCAGCGTTGAGCGCCCTCGGGGATGACAGATGCAGCGGATTGATCGGGAGCGATTGAGAGGCGTGTAGATTGTGTGAAGGGGCGGGCGAGACGAGCCAAGAAGGGAGGAAGGTAAGACATTTTGGTAGGCAATAGAGATGAAGGCGATTGTGTTGTTCTGTTCTGGGGAGGTAGAGTGAAGCTATCGAGGGAATCGCATTGATATTTGAATGTTTTTTTTCGGGCTGTCGGTCAATGCGAATGACAAATCTTTACAAGGGGGAGCCCAAGTGTGGCGGGGGTTAGAGAATAGAAGCTGCGTCACCGACGACGCAGATGACGATTGGATTTCGCAGAGCTCTGCTTCCTCTTTTGGGAAGGTGGCGTGCCGTTTAGTTCAAGGGTCTGTTCTTCTGCCCCGCGGTTTTCATTTTAGCGAGTTATGGAGCATGGAATCAGCGGTCGAGGCTGTGTTTTAGTGCTTGATTACCTGAACAGATTTACTGCAATGGGAGTGAGCTACAGGGCTGTGAACTATTTGAAATAGGTAATTCTGCTTATATGCCTGTTGATGTGTAAGTTGCCGGCTTATGTTGGCTGTGCATACGCTTCTTATACGCTCAATTACAGATATCAAATCAATGCTTGTTAGTGAGAGGCTATCTCGGCTATATTTGTGGATTTCATTATTGCCGTTAGGTATTCTTCGATATATGCGCCCTATGCACTCAGGGCGTGTTCGCATGTGGCTAATGCCTGCAAACCCTCTCTCTCACACGTGCTAACAAGGATAACTGCCGTTATTATGCCACGCATTTACATACATAAACAATTCCTACGACATCAAATGCAATAGAAAATACGATAAGATAAAGATACTACTATTCGGACAATTCACTTTTCGGAAGTCACCGTCCGTTGAATTGCGGAGTTTAAACTCTCGTCTCGTCTTCCGCGCCGACTCGGCCGACCTCGGTTCCCCAGTCGGACATAGCATAGTTTATACTTACACTGACTATATATCATCCTCGAAACCCTTTATAAACTATTCAATTAATTATACACACTCAATATCTTCTTCATGGCTTCATCAACCCTTGCTCAACGCATTCCTCCCGACTCATGGGACTCACACATGCACATTGTCGACGTTGAGAACTACACCCTTGATGCTTCGGCCAAATACCGTCCTACATCTCACAGTCTGGACCAAGCTCTCGCCTTTGAAACTAGCGTTGGACTTCGAAACATAGTCCTAGTTCAGCCATCTATCTATGGCCTTGATAACTCGTGTCTGCTCGATGGACTGCGTGCCCTTGGTGCTGAGCGTGGACGAGGCGTTGTTGCCATTGACCCTGAGGCTGTCAATGGAGAAGAGTTGCGTTCTTGGCATGAGCTGGGTGTGCGTGGAGTGAGACTCAACATCCTCTCAAATGAACTTGCGATCGATGCGGCCGAGTTGGAGAGGCTGTTGATGCTTTACGCTAATGCTGTGAGACCCTTGGGATGGGTTGTTCAAGTCTATGTCCCTATGAATATGGTTACTCTCATGGAACCCATCATCCCGAAGCTCAATGTCAAGTTCTGCATAGACCATCTTGGACAACCGCCTCTGAACAAATACGCAGGCGCAGATCCATACGATATACCAGGCTTCTCACCCCTCATCAACTTACTCAAAAACGGCCAGACATATGTCAAGCTTTCAGCCGCTTACAGGATGAGCACACTTCCTGACTACAGCGATTTGGATCCCGTCGCTAAGGAGGTCATGAGAGTCGCTGGAAAGACCCATGTTGTTTTTGCAACTGACTGGCCTCACACAAGGTTTGAGGGATTGGATATCAAGCCCTGGATGGAGAGAGTGCTGAGCTGGTGCGGCGATGATGAGCATCTCAAAGAGCGGCTGTTTAGAGGAAATGCTGAAGATTTATGGGATGTTCAGAGGCCATCAAGGAAGGCGGACCAGTGATTGAAATCAGTTATGGCTGGGTAAGGTGGGATCTCATTCATGGTGTTCAAAGCTGATTTCGTTCTTTCTGCAACGGACATGTGTACTTGTTAATATTTTCGTTTATGTATTTATATCATATCTGCCTATTATTCATCTGCCGATCATTCTGCCGTTGCGTTATGATCGATACCTGAAACATCAAGAACGACTTCCAAAATGGCCACAACCAGTACAAGGGCCGTTCTACATAGAGCGCAAGATTACGCAGGCAATCAGGCCATGACTCCATGTTCCAGCACGGAGTCTATAGTTGAAAGTATAACTTCGATAATGTCTTCTCGAGTAGCGCCGAGCAGGATTCGGCGTGCGGACCTTGAGGGCTCGGCAGATGCGGGTATATAACGGTAACTCGGCTTCGATATCCCAATGTGAGAGCTCACATTCAAGACTAGCAATGCATGGTAAGCCTCTTCTGTCGGTGAGCTCTTTGACATTGGATGAATCAAGATCTGTGGTTCCTTGAGTGCCTGATACCCGGCTGAGAAGTTGATATTTCCAGTTTATTTGAGTTCCCTGGTATCGGATTTGCATCGGTTCCTTGTTCTTTATAAATCCTGCTGTCATTGACGTTGATCAAATCAGTTTTAGTATATTCCAGAATGCTGCTATCACAGTATCCTTGATCAACCAAAATTCTGAGGGTTGTTTCCTGACTCGTAGATAGCGCCTACCCGTACACTCAGGGGTTCGAATGAAGATAAAGCCTCGAAAACACCTCGGTCAACTGCCATTGCATTTGGATTCATATTGTCAGCCCACGGTGTCTGGAACAGCTGCTCCGGCTCGTAAGGTGATTGCTGTGCAGGTATCTCGAATGAAGCAGGGTAAACAGTCTCGGTAATCGGTATGTCTGTAGGCATCGGAACATCTGGCATAGGTTGAGGCATAGGCGGAGGAGGCTGTTGTTGTGGTGTACTAAATCCTGGATCAAGCCCGAGATTCGCCATCTCTCGGGTGATCAAATCCAAAGCACTTGAAATGACTGTGTGGTGTGTTAGAGCTTGTATAGATATTTGACCTGATCTAATTACCTGGATTAACAGTCTTGGCCTGATGCAAGGCTCGTACGCAGAAGCTCAGCTTACGAACTGCTTGTTGGTCCTCGGGGGTAGCTTGAACCTGCAAAAGGAAAATTGTGGCCGCGATATACACACTGTATGAAAGTGATAGAACGCAGTGGCTTATGGTAAATGTTCTGCAGAAAAGATCGAAGATGGCTATAATAGATGTTGCAGATGTTACGCATTCCACGAGATGGTTCTGCATCGGATGAGGGCCTTCATCCTCTGGATATACCTGCCAGGTGAGCATCGGCCTGAACAGAAGGATTCTGAACGTATGGTACAAGGCACTTAATTAGGTTAGCTAGTGCTTTTCAGAAATGAGAAATAGTACTCACTTCATGGTGACAATGTGTGACGGAGGTGCCAGCTCAGGCATGGCGGAGAGCTCGATCTTGAGATGAGGAGGGAGTTGTTCCCACCATAGTCTCATGGCAGGGTCTTGAGTCTGCAGACACTCTTGCATCTCTGCCTCGGTATTCTCCAGTAATGGATCATACATGTGAATGAGAATCTCATTGAAGATGACCGATAATCGGCAGGCACTCATGAAGCAGGAAGTTGAGTGAGCTGTTGCAGGAGGATACTTCCAATCTGACCCATGAGGAGAGTCGAAGGGGACCCAGAGCTCATTCTCAGCCGAGTCGTCCACTAGAAACTATGAGTAACTTGCTTGTTGAATAGGTACACAGCTAGACTTACTGATAATCTGGGGCGGGGACACCTGTGTATGTTGCAGTGAAGGCGAACGACCGAGGTAGAGGCTGATAATTTTATCCCAGAAATAGCAACTCCAGTAAAGTCGATGTCGAATCTCGACCTCTTCATCAGTCAAATGGACGGATCCTGGGTATCTTTGTCCATCAACACAAATGCCCAGATGATCGATGAGGCGGAACGCTATTCCACTATAAATCCAAGCCTGTGTAGTGTTGCCATGGCCACATTCCCCTGCGCTAAGAAGTAGTAATGTCTGAACAGTTGGGATAGTGCAAACACCTCTACTTAGTTCGTCGAAAAGCATGCTTCTGGCGTGTTTTGCAAAGACAGCTCCTCCATCATAAGACTGATCCAGCAGCTGTTTGGTGGAGGGATCACTTTTACCCCAGCGGATGGAATGTGAGAGCATAGCATTCAGAAGAGTATGAGAATAGTACGGCCCCATGGATTGCATGTCACCTGTGAGTGTCAGCTACTGTTTACATGATGCTAAGGTGAAGCATACGAGTGAATGCAGGCCTGTAGATAAAGTTAAAAAGAGGCTGGATCCAGCACCAATGTACGTTCAGAAGGTATTGAAACGGTTCCTTTGTGGTGTAAGTCAAGACTCATGAGACTGTGGATCACAGGAAAACCTACTGGAATATCAGACAGGTTTTCCATCGCTCGCTGATGCCATGCATTGTTGACCAATCGCTCTCTCCTATGAGCATCAGAGTCAATGGATGATATCGAGTCTGGCTTATGCTTGTGAGGGTCACTGGGAAGATTGAAGAGACTAGTCGGTCCATGGTAAGTAATGCCACCCTTGTCGTCGATCTTGAGACCCATGAAGCTCCTCGTCATTGCATGCTCGTCTGGATGGCGATTCAAGTCATGGCCGTTCCAGACGCCAGGACTCGAATGATTTGAGGCGGCCACAGAGGGAGGAGATTTGATAGCAGCGAGTTGGTCTTCCAATTCTTTGATGCGTTCCTCAAGGCGTTGGGTGTAAGACAGAGTCGGGTTTCTATGACACGTGAGCAATTGCTCAGAAAATAATGAGGCCGAGGTGAGTCCCACAGTTTGTAAATACAGTCATCGCTTCTAGCAGCACAGCGATTGCAAATCGGTTGCTCGCCGCCGCATTTGACCTAAAGGGTATCAGTACAGGTTTATGAGTGAAGCAGTGATTCGTGTTGACCTTGCGTCTACGGCACGGCTCACAAGAGAATGCGCTCTTCTTTGTGGCTTTCACCGACGACATGATGTACCACGAAGTCTGGTGAGTTTCTCGTCCAGTCCAGTCCAGCCCAGGTCAGTTTCGGTATTGTAATTAAATCGGCAAGAGTCGTCAGAGGCAGAGAGAGTGAGCCCCGCGTTGGACATTGAAACCCCACCTAGAACTTGGGCCGGGTCTGTCCGATGAATGAAGCTGAAGATTACTGCGCCGAGGGACAGTATAAAGACAGTGAAGGTGGTTTTCTCCTTTAGGGGTAAAAACAAGGCACAGTAGATAAAAGCCCGACTAGGACGAGAATTCTCCGCCTTGTGACTGTTTCGAGTCAAAGGTAAAGTAAAGGCAAAGTACACGGAGCCGATGCTGCGTTGGGCCGGGGCAAGACTGTCGGGAGGCCCCAGCTCGGAGAGACAAGTGGGGGCGGGTTCTAGGCCTGTCAGATCTGACCAGACTCTGTGTAAGAGACGTACGTCGGGTCCTCTAATCAATTGATGAGATGTGCTGAATTGTATTGAATGATACTGTAGACAGTCAAATGTAAAAGGCAAGGATTGATTAGGCATATCCCATTGGAAGCCTCAGGACCAACTACAAGATGATCACGTGGATCATGTGCCCTTTGGGATGGCTGTTCCAAGGGAAGGCGCAGCCAACGGTATAGGACAGTATAGCGCTGGGTGTGCTGTAACTTGGGCCTCTTCAGTCGTCATAACCTCGAAGATCGACAGTCTCTGAGACGAATTTGTTCTTGTTTGCAACTATATTGCCGAGATTACTAAAGATTTCGAGTTCTCTTAAATATCCATATATAATTATATATCATATGCTTTTGGTTTATTTTCGTACATCAAGCTAAATGACATACGAGGCGAAACCGGAACCGGAACAGGAGCACTTTACATATGGAGCTCCGCAGCCATTCCCGGATACCGAGGAACTGGCTACGGCATCTGATAAAATATTATCTCGGTATATATGGAGCACTCAATACCTTGTTTATTATCTCGCTACCTACTAATTCAATTCCTTTTCAATAACTAATTTAACATCTCATCCAATGTTGCTTCATCTACATCAAGTATCCTTCTCTCCAGGTCATAATTGACAACCTCGGTCGAACGGACCCGATAATATCCACTTTGCGGCCGAAGAGAAGCATCGATGCCCGGTGCAGTGGATGCTCTAGTTACAGCCAGATCTCATGGTTCCAAAGCTGTAGAGTCAGTTCAAGCCTAACATGGTGTTACATCACAAAGAACCGTGCCCGCCCTCTGATGAATTAGTACATATCACCCGATTACTCTCTCATGTCACAGTCCAATATTGTTACATCGACTACAATATCCCTCTAGACACGGGACAACTGCTTCTATATCCTGACCTCTGACTGTCATACCTGCAGTTGTTGTTGCACATGCAGCTTCTTCTCAGTTGATATGTTGCCTCTCACTAACACAGCTTCTGTGTATGTCCTGGTCGCCAAGCACTGCATGTGACCTTTTACATGAGCATCGATGCATGCATATGCGAAACTGTCGCATCCCATAACTTGGCTACTAAGTTCTACAGAATTGAGCCAAGAACTCGAGAGCAATTCTGTGCATCATGGAACTGACTCGTCTGGTCTCGATTTGGTAATCTGTTGGATGCTTGTGTAGGTGGGACTTGCATGCGCTTTGATGCGTCTCATTGCAGCTGAGAGGCTGTCAACGGTCAAGCTCTTTTCTCTCAATTCTCATTACTCCCCCAAGGACTCGAGAATATTAAAACTAATATTATAATGTCAATCTCGAATTGCAAAGTGATCAACATGATTCACATGTAATGATGATTATCACTAACGGCTCTTGTTGCCGTGCTATTTCCATATCTGCAACAAGGATCATCCATCGAGCGGCACAGCGGGGCACAGTGATCAGGGCTCACTTTACCCCTGCGTCAACAAAATCAACAACCTCTCAACTTCATCGCAATATCACAATGTCAACCGATAGATCTCTCTTCAAAACCACGGTCTATGGCCTATGGTCGTACCAATTTGGCTTTCTCTTGTTCGCAGAAACATACCAGCTTCTCGTGGACTCACTCTCCTTCCGCCTCCTGTTTCTGCTTCTCCCCTTCACATTTGAGCTGTTTCTCCTTTTCACCACAGCTTCTCGCATACCTATTCTGGCACCATGGACCAAACGTTTCCACCGGTTCTTCTATGAAACGAGAGACTGGGCTATGGTCCTACCAGTCTTGAGTATCCTCTGGGTCTTTGGCATTTTAATGGTTGCCGGCCTGGTCTTCACAGACCTCATTGGTTCGGGTTACGGACCCATCAACAGAACTCTAGTATTCATACAATCATACCTTGGGTTTATTGTTTATATAATCTACATCGGGGGTGTTATAACCTTTATCCCACTGCCGTTTTGGACAGCTTTTGTTGGTTTCCAGGCTTGTATGCGGGTGAAGAACCTGAGGAGTCCCGAGGAGGAAGAGGCGATGGGATTGACAGCCAAGGACGACGACGACGAGTGGAACGACTTTCAAGATAATCGGGGTAACTGAGCTGCACTATATTTAGGAAGCCCAGATGTCTTATTGAAACTGTATGTACTCCGAAACTCATGCTAAAAGTCCTCGTTTAATCATGCATCCTCCTCGTATACTCAAATTTCCCTTCCATCCCTACCTCAAAAATACCCATTAGAAAGTCATCATCGTGCTACATACACTGATACGATGTAGTAGTGAATGGTTCAACACATAGATCCAGCCTTGTGTCAGAGCCCGCTGTACCATGACAGAATGTAACGGAACTCATAATCTTGTACTGCTCACACAGTCATACATCCAGTGCTGGACATGTGGTTTGAGCAGCCCCGATCGCCGGGAACAAACTCAGGCATGGCTCATCTGACCATCAATGACGCTATCGTTTCGTGGGGCAGCACCGTGGTCCTTGGGCTCAAGAGTGTCGGTCTGGGAGTGAGCGATTGGCTCCTTCTCGTGATGGCGGAAGAAGTGATGCTTGCTACCCCTCTCCAAGTCGTCATCATCCTGGCCAGGGTTGGCGGTCTGATACTCGAGCACCTTAAAGATCTTGTAGCAGCCGAAGGCCAGGAAAGAGCCCATGAAGGGACCAAGGTAGTAGATCCAATCATACCCATGGAAACCAGCGACAACTGAAGGGCCAAAGGATCGAGCAGGGTTGATGGATGTGCCAGTCCAGTTTGTCAGGCAGATGTGAGCGATGAAGACAGAGATACCAATGCCGATGGGGGCAAGATGTGTGCTGCGGTGCTTCTCAACGGCAAGGAAGTAAACAGTCAAGACAAGTTGGGCAGTGAGGAACATCTCCATGAAAACACCCTGCGCAATGTTTGTACCATTGCCGAGAGCGTTTGTGACGAGGAGGGGTCCGGGGATGAGACCGTCCGTGACTCCCGCGGCGGCAATAGCGGCGACGAGCTGTGTAGGGACAATAGCAAGGGCATGAAGAGGTGGTACAGCACCGACGAGGACCAGACCGAGAGTCACCTAAAGAAGAAGAAAGAATGAGCATGTGAGTCAATCAAACAAGTTGGTGCGAGTGTCACTTACAGCCGGGTTGAACATGCCACCACTAACACGATAGAAGATCCAGACATTGACGGCGAGAGCAGTACCGAAAGAAGCAGCAATGTACATCAATGAAAAGGGCTCCAAGGGAGCAGTAGAATTGGTAGGGTTATTGGTAACGAGGGCAGTCTGGGCACCGATGAAGGAGAGAAGAAGAAACATGAAGGTTCCGCAGAATTCTCCGAGGACAATGACGATGGCGTTTCTCACCCGGTTGGGGATGGGACTGCCTGCTCTGCGATCCGCTACGGCTTCCTCAGTAGGCAAGCCAGACATGCCCGTGTCGGCACGAGTGAATTGAACCATTGTAACTTGATTTCAGTGGTGCTTGGTGGTGTCTGTATGGTAGGGAAGGGAGAAGAGTAAGATGCTCAGGAATGGTGAGATGAGATGAGATGAGATGGTGACTGATGCTAAGGGATTCGACAAAAGTGAGTTTCTTCGATGGCGTACTCGGGGATTTTATATCGAGGAGAGCAAGAAAGAGCAGGAGCGAAGGGCATAACCTCCCGAGCAATGATATCTTCAATCGAACCACACCTCAGACCAAACAGTGCAAGTGGCGTCGTCCCTGAGAGTAGTAGCCGCATCTGCATCTCAGCTGTCATCGAGGGTGGGCATCACATCGGCAGGCCACGGTACCTAAGGTAGGGTACGATACGGAATGGAGTCTGACTCTGATATTGATACTCCCGCGAGAGGAGAGGAGAGGTGTAACTCGGGTTACGTTACGGGGATAGCTTTTCTTTGTGATTGCTTGTCCTTCACGGACAAGGTTCCTGAGGGTTTGTCTGAACGAGGGCCTTTTGTTCATGTCAGTCTGCCCAACATGATGCTGTCTAGAATATAGTTACAGTGGCTTTGAGGAACCAAGCCTATAAGCATCATGTTGATCATCCAAGTACACTATTTGCTTACCACAGTATCAAAAACCAATTAGTGTTCTTCGGGGTGATGTTTACAGGTCAGCACACACAAGGCACATCGACTTTAGTCCTGGATGGCGTTTTTTTCTTCGAGGCGTACCCGCACACATGAAAAGAGAAGAAAAAGGCGACTATTACCATATCAACCTCCTTCAGCTGGTGAGGATGAAATATTGAGACGAGACATCCGAAAACTAGATCACTAAGGGTAAAGCGCAAAGGTACTGAAGCTGAAAGCTCTCATGACTTGTGGAGAAGGTTCAAGTTTTCTCGTGTAAGTTGGCCATTTGCACCAGAGGGAGAATGTCGCCGACGGGGCCGTCTCGGGCAAGCAGAGCTTGGAAGGGCTAGTTCCAGAGGGGAGAGGAAAGTTTCATCTGTCTCTTCAGCTCGCTTCAGTTGATCTCACTCGCTTATCCCCGCATGTGAAAATACCTTATTAACCAAAGGAGCAGTCCGAGGACATGCACATCCACAAACACCACAGTATGAGTATGAGTGAACCAGGGTCATCCATGCCTGTCAACGGCAAGTACCTTTTAGATTCAACGGGCGGGCGTGCTCTAGTTACCAGGTACCGTCGAGTCATTAACGAAGCTCCCCTTCTTGTGCCGTTTGGCTTTGGCTCTGTCCAACGGTCTTTACTTTGCTTTAAGAGATGTAGCGTCTATGACACCTTGGTCCGTTGAAGCTAGAGCAGCATCTTTCATGACGTTGAAGGCTTTGAGCTTGCAAGCTAAGTTCGGTTGTGTGTCTGCAAAATTAACTTCAAACCATCTAAGCGACGTCTCTCTTTGCCCTTATTTTTATCAACTCTATTGGCTGGGTCTATTCCGCTTTCTTGCATCGGAATGAAATATCCTTGAGACTCGACTCAGAGAGACCGACTCAGTGAAAAGGCCAGAGACAATAACAATAATAAAAGGGTCCAGAGAAATCGGGTTTCCAAAAGAGTCCTTTGTTTGCGACATGCGGATTCAATCACAATCCCCATCAGACCAGACAAGGGCTCAGTAGTCCAACGAGCTTGCAGAGCCTAGACCCTTGACCCTTGTAGAGATCGTGATGCAACTGTCCCGTTTAGAGACAAGGGGGGTACGCGCGGGGAACAACAGGATAGGATACTCAGACCCCGTTATCTGACAGAGATCAATGAGAGACCAAAGAGAAGAGAGGAGACATGTATCAATCCATATCCAGTCTTTCCAGCTGCTTCTTAGCAAGCCATGAACCGAGTATGCTCCACCAAAAGCGGCCAAAACACCAACACCCATAGCCACGAGACTCCAGAAACAGCATCCCTGCCCTAAAATCCTAGTGCAAATCTGCAACTCCAAGGATACTATTACCACTAGATCCACGATAGTCCCTGAAGCAAACGATATAATCCGTCGCTTCGTGCCGTCCCCGAACCGTCAAGCCATTAAACGAGGCCAGCATAGCGACTAAGATCAATAATCCAAGACTCAAAAAAAAGCCATGTTCCTGAAGAGGCTTGAATCACATCTGCCTTGTGCTAGAATCACCTTTTCTAGGCTTAGTTTTATCGTATAAGAGCGAGAATAGCTAGGCTTGGAAGGTCACGTTTTCGATTTCGAGGCTTCAATGTCTCAAATGCAGCCAGAAAGGGACGCGCCGCCGCTCCCGATACCAGCTGAAGATCCTAAGGCTGATATTAACAAGACACGCCTCCTCAGCGCCTTTAGCGGTGAGATATGTAATCTGGGGGCTATTCTGCCTCAACTGGTGATGTTGAGTGCATTGTGGAAATTCGGCATTTGATGAGGCATGGTCGAGAACCGCCTTGCGATGCTTTAGGATGCATGTAGATTAGGGCTGCGAAAGAGTTCTGCTGAACCCAAACATGGCGGCAAAGACCATCAATCATTCGTTAATCACATCACGGAGCAAATAGTTTCCACGGCTATGTGATAGTCATTTCGACCCAAAATATCAACAACTATACCAAGCATCATCGGATATACAGAAGTCGAGGTCCGAACATTGCGAATCCTCGCCTTTCAACATAATACCTGTAAACACATCACCTCTGCATGTATATGAATCAGGACATGCATTCCAGCCTGAAGGAACGGGGATGTGTCGACTAAATCCACGAGGGAACTCATGGGGCCATGATCTACAGCCAAGGAAATGTAAGTCATTTGATCCACGACTTTCATCGTGGGTCCAAGGCTTCAATTCGGTGAAAAATCAACGAAACATATATCGCATGCACATATCAAAAAGTCCGGGGCCGTCGTATCATCAGGGATGCAACGGGTAGGCCCGTCCCAAACGCGCCGATCGCCACCTGCAGTCTCAAGCATATCGAAGGATTCGTTCCCATTGTTTCGACTATAGAGCCTATCACGATGAACTGTCAAGGTCACGGATGTATGCAGTTGTGCTTGTTTGTTCAGATTTGCTTTTCCCTCTACCGTTAAGATGAAACTCGGTTCTGCACATAAGCATCTTCCGAAGCCTTGTCCTTGTCTTTTCTCTTTCGCCGATCATACCTAGGTGAATACGTTGTGTAACGGCTCGTTGGCAGCCCATCGCTCAATGTTCTCAACCTGTTGCTCATACCATGACTTGATGGTGTCCTCCTCGCAATAGCCCATGTGAGGGGTGACCAGAACCTGACTTGATCCATCGCGACCCCAGTTCTTGTTGCGCCATTCACTGTCGGCGGGGAGAGGTTCCGGCTCAAAGACATCGACAGCTGCGCCCCTGATACGGCCAGCCTTGAGGTGATCGAGAAGATCCCTCTCCACAACGAGGGGCCCTCGAGAGGTATTGACAAACAAGGCTGTCGACTTCATCTTTGCCAAGTCCTCTTTGTTGACTATGCCGCGTGTCCTATCAGACAGGACAAGGTGGACAGACACCACGTCGGCAGTTCTGAAGAACTCATCTCGGCTTACCACTTTGAACGTCTTCTCACCCTCCCCATCCTCAACAGGAAGACCAGCTTCCCTGGCCTTCTCATCTGCCACCTCCTGTGTGAGGTTGCTGCTCCACGCGATAATCTTCATACCCAATGCGACGTTGAGAATCCTCGCGACTGCGCTTCCCAATCTCCCGAGGCCGAGGACACCCAAAGTTTTTCCTGAGAGATCAGTCGCGAGACCGATTTGCCACAGTCCCTCCTTGACAGCGGCGTCATCCCTGGCTATGCCTCGAGCGAGCGAGAGGATGAGAGTGACGCAGTGTTGAGTGGTGCTGCCCGTGCCAGCGAGCACTGGCTTGCCGCTACGGGGCTTGTCAACTGTTCCGGCAACAGGGATCCCTCGTTCTTTGAGTGCATCTAGGTCCAGGGATCTGTTGCGAAATGCTGTGGTGAGGAGAAGCTTGAGTGAAGGGAGTTGCTCGATCAACTCTCGAGGAAAGGGCGTGCGCTCCCTCATCGTGCCTAGATCGATCAGCCGCTTATTCTCGGACCTTCTATTAAGACATGATACTTACAGATAACATCAAAGGGCTTGAATCTCTCAACTAGAGCATCCTTGTTCGATTGTGAGCTGTCTGGGTGGTTGTAAGGCAGCAACGTATCCTTGATAGACACGACTTCATACTTGGATGCGTCGAGTTTCTTGAAGAATTTATCAGCAACCCCTTGGTAGTCGTCCAGAATTGCCACTTTGGTTGGAGCCATTGTTGGAGCTTTAGATGATTTGGTGGTTCGATGATACAGCTGTAGCTGTGTTGGTGTATGAGTTAAATAGAGAGGTAAGCAGTGTAAGTAGTCGTCTTATAGAAATTGTGCCAGGCTGTTGTTTCTGAGCAAGTGGTATCGGGTTAATTCTTTAAAGCAGCCGCTATTAATTCTCCTCCCAGGTCTTATTCGCGAAGATATTCTAGAGTTTTAAACGGAACGTTGCGACGTTGATTATGAAATGTCGCGGGGTGGCTAAGTTCTCTGCCGGATGCCGATCCGATTTCGCAATAGCTCCCCGGAAACTATTCTCGGCAGAGCAAGGCCAAGCTTCAGTGTCTAGTAAACAAAATGAATTACATGATCATTCAAATTACCAATCTATTATTGTATTTCAAATCTGACAAATCCGACCACTCTCAATAATACAAGATGAAGATCTATCTTACATTTTGCTGGGCATTCTCATAGCACCATCCAGTCTAATAACAACACCATTTAGCATGACATTTTCAATTCCCTGTCGCGCCAATTGCGCAAACTCCTTAGGCTGACCAGCTCTCTTGGGAAACTCCATCGCGCCCTCGAGACTCTTCTTGACCTTCTCGGGCATCACACTTGTCATTCGGCTGTCGAACAGACTAGGCGCAATGGTAACGACTCGGATACCATATCGAGCAAGATCTCGTGCCATGGGAAGTGTCATGGCTGTCACAGCGCCTTTGCTCGCAGAATAGGAGACCTGACCCTTTTGGCCATCAAAGGCTGCTGATGAAGCCACCATGATGACAACACCTCGTTCGCCGTCAGATCCTTCGGGCTCTACCTTTGCAAGGTGCTCGAGAGTCCGACGCACGAGGTCGATTGTGCCGCGGAGGTTGACGTTGATAACAAAGTCAAAGTCATCAAGGCTGAACGCCGCACCATTACGGTCGAGCATCTAGTTATTCATTCAGTTGCGGGCTCACACACTCAGTCAGAAGTTTGAAGAGATTTACCGTTGCGGGAGTTGATACGCCAGCTGCAGCAATCACACCTCCAAGAGGTTTCCCCGTCTCTTTGGCCCATTGTGCAGCACCTTGGACAGCCTTGGTAATGCTCTCTGTCTCCAACACATTGCATTCAAAGAATTTGGCCGATGGGCCCAATTTCTTGACTAGTTCTTGACCGTTCTCCTCATTCATGTCGAGAATGGCCACATTGCCGCCATTGGCGCATATATCTTCAACGCATGCCTGGCCAAGGCCGGAAGCACTGTATTCAAGTCAGCGACATGTGAAAGAGTGTTTCGATGTGACTCTGCCTACCCTCCGGAGATGACAAATGTTCGGCCTTGGATCTTCATGATTGTTGTTGAATGAATGAATTGTAAAAAGTATGAAAAGAACAGGGAAATGAGCTGGTATCGAACTGACCTGGAGATGTCATTCATTCTCGGCGATTTGAGCACACGTGGGGAATCTGGGGGTGGCTGATCCGAACATGCCTCGGCAACTTGTTAGCTTTAATGGGTCGCTATAATTCATGATATGCTTGCAATTACCTACCTTGCAGTGTAAGTGAGACTATTGAAGCACTTATATCGGACACTTTTAAATATTAAGATTAAAATAATAACACTCGTTCCGAAAGGTTCGGCTTCAATTTTTACAATTGTTCTTTCAACACAGTGTGCAGGGTAACTTTAATACACTACGGCAGTAGCAACTTATAAGAGATTTTTTAATTCACTATATGAGTACTACCTGATACTCTTCACTGAAAGCTTAGCAGTAGAAAGGTAAGTTGAGCCATCTGGCTCTAGCCCTGCAAGGCGATCTCCGACTTGTTACATTCAGAGATATGCTGCAAGTGAAGCGTTGTTCCAGGGGATCTCGATGCGAACGGCTTCAGCGACAAGCTGTTCGAGAGCAGGAATCTTCTCAAGCTTGTACTTGGCCAGAACAGAGTCATGGCCCATCTGAAGCATGCACTGCAAGAGCTTGGAAAGGGAAGTAATTCCATTCCTCTCTCCAATGCCCAAGACAGTGGTGTCTATGTGAGTGGCCCCAGCCTCAATCGCAGTGTAGGCGTTGGCGACAGCACATCCGGTGTCGTTGTGGAAGTGAGTCTCGATATCGCATCCGATCATCTGCCTGAGCGTGGAGATCTTTTCATAGACCTCACGAGGAGAAGCGCCGCCAACGGTGTCGGCAATTCCAACGCGGTGGGCGCCGAGACGGTCCATGAGCGAGTAGAGCTTCAGAATCTCACTGAACTCGGAGCGGAATGAGTCCTCGCCGGAGAATCGGACCTCGATGCCGTGGGCTTGGGTGAATTCGATGACCTCCTTGGCCTTGGCGGCGATCCAGTCGAGATCCTTTCCGTGGGAATGCTTCATGAGCTGAGTGGAAGTACCGATGCACATGTTGCTGTAGTAAGAGTGTTAGCTGAATGTGAGAATTTCAGGAGAGTTTGAATTGACTTACATTCCATCGACGCCGGTCTCAACTGCGATTCTGGCATCGTCCATGTTGCATCGAATATGGCAAAGAACCTTGGCCTTGAGACCCAGCTTGCAAATAGCCGCGCAATCCAACTTGGACTGAGGAGAAGCAGCAGGCGAGGTCACTTCAATCTGAATCACGTGTTAGTTGAGATGAATTGTCTGCTTTAATAGACTCACGTATTCAACACCGATGGCATCCAAAGCTCGAGCAATCTTGAGCTTAGTCTCAGTGTCGTAATCGCCATGGATGAACTGCTCGCCCTCGCGCAGAGTAGTGTCGATGATGCTCCAGTTGGACATGCTGCCCAGGGATCGGATCGAAGTTCCTCCAAAGCTGGGTCCATCGCTAATGGAGCCGGAACTGTCCGCAAGGGAGCTCTCATCGTCCGATTCATCGTAGGTAGTAGTAGTTGTTTGGTTCAAGTCGCTGACACCAACATCCGTTATGGAGGCTTCCATGACGAGGCCTCCATCGTTTCCTATGAGGCATTAGCTAGGAACCAACATTGTCTATCACATAGAGTCTCACCAGTCTCTCCACCCGAGACTCGGACAACCCCATCTCCATCGCCAATTGCATGGCCAACATGGTTATCCACGCAATTCGCTCCGCAGCTATTGTCTCCGCCGTTGCTACTGGCGGCACCTTGGCCCATGGTGTGGCTGGTATGGTGGGAGATGGGGTTGTTGGCTGACTGCATTGTGTCTGCTTTAGCATCAAGATTTTGCTGTGTCCGAACTATGTGTCGTGTTGCTAGCTGATGTTGTCTACTTTGCTTGACTCTGCAGAGAGAGAAAATTGCGGGAGGGGGCTTTTATGTAGACCCATGCTTGGTGACTCAAGATTGGCCGCAGATCGGCCAGTGGCTAAAATGTATGTATCCGTTTGAAGAGCCAATGAGTCAATAAGCTTCTCAGGTCTTGCATTCGGTACTACGTCGACAGCAAACAGAGCCACGTACAGAGTAAACATTGGAGGAGACTGTATATTGGCTTTCTATGGCTGGCCTAAAGTATACAATGTTTTGGAGTTGTAAGAAGACGTTGGCTGTTACCAGCTTCTGTTTTTAACCTAGGTCAGACAGCTAAAAATTGTGTGTGACTGTCTTAGTCTTTCCGTACGTAATAAGCTTATTTACCCGGAATAGTGCAAACGTCAGTCAAATGGCAAAGCACAGTTCTATTCTTGTCCTTTCTGTTTCAATTCGTAACTTGGGAGTTGAAACGACTCTGAATCTCGGGGACAAATGCCGCGTTATCAATTATGCAGACATGATGCACCGCAAGTCGCAAGCAAAGGCCTAGACTAGGCGAGGACGCATATGGTGTGAATCAGGCTGCATATCAGTAGGATAATCAGAGATTTCATGTCCCGAGAACCCCAGATTTTGCATCTCTACCGATCGGCAAATCTATTTATCTGTAGCCAATTATGTTATCCCAAGAATTCAAGCAGTGACAACGATCCACTCGAGCTCAGGCGGTGTTATCGGGCTCCCATTTACGGATACATCGTCACGTTATCATCACCTAATGACGCTATCTCCCGTTACAGCTTGAGGACTCCAGCTATTTACAGGGCGACCCACCCTCGCTCTCACCGAGCAGACAGAACAGGGCATGTAAACATCCATTCCATCCATGTCCAGGGATCGATCGCATTGCATCGTCTATTCTTGTCAATTTTAACGGCCACAGAAACAAGAACAAGGACATCCTACTCCTCTTCTATATCCTACATCCGACAACAACTCTCTACATATACCTATCGCGATAACTTGACCGAGAGCCAAGACATGCGATATCGTCCGACCGCCTAAAACATATCCGCCATTATTTTCCACCATCTCGTCATTTGCCCGCAATGACCAGGCCTCGCCGGCACTCTGGCGCGAGCGAGGAGAGCTCGGGTACGGCTCGGGAGCAGGTAGGCGAGAGGAACATCGTTGTCGACGCGATATCAAGCGGCTGACCATGATAAGGAGCTAGGGAGTATGTATGATTACCTGGCCAAGATTATATTGCTTGGGCCCAGCGGAACTGGAAAGTACGTCATTATCGAGACATTTGGCGAGCGAGCGAGCCATCGCAAACTTTCTTTCGCGACGGTGACGCTTTTACACCAGAGTCCTTGACTGACTGTTTTGCGCTTTCATAGGTCCTGCCTACTACATCGCTTTGTCAAGAATGAATGGAGAGTCTTGTCGTCGCAAACTATCGGCGTAGAGTTTGCTACAAAGATCATCAAAGTTGGTACCGGGTCAAGGCGGAAACGGATAAAGCTTCAGGTACATCACACTCGATCGCGTGACAAAGAAAGCACTTTGACAGGACTTAGCTTTGGGATACAGCTGGAACAGAGCGTTTTCGATCAGTCTCTCGCTCCTATTATCGAGGCGCTGCCGGCGCCATCCTCGTCTACGACCTCACCTCTCACGCATCCTTCCGAAACCTACAACCTTTCCTAAATGATGCTCGAGCGCTTGCATCACCGAACCTGAGCCTTATGCTCGTTGGCAACAAACTAGATCTTACCGATACACTCGTCGATACAAGTCTTCCGCCCCCGACACCAACCAGCGTCACATCCAACTCGACACTGACCTC
Organism: Fusarium acutatum; assembly: GCA_012932015.1. Classification (NCBI taxonomy): domain Eukaryota; kingdom Fungi; phylum Ascomycota; class Sordariomycetes; order Hypocreales; family Nectriaceae; genus Fusarium; species Fusarium acutatum. The sequence goes on from JAADJF010000540.1 coordinate 28,300, forward strand.
TGGTATGCTCGGCGCTGGAGGCAGCTCTTATACTAGTACAGCCACGACTAGAGATCGCGGGGCATCCATAAGCGCAGGAAGTCAACAAAGAGCCACAGTCGCGCCAGAAGGCAGAGAAGTTACCCGAGCGGAATCCAGTCGATGGGCCAGCACAGCAGGAATATCAGTGGTGACAGAAGCGAGCGCATTCAACGGCGAGGGTGTCGATGAGATCTTCGAAAGGCTAGCAAGAATAATTCTCACAAAGATTGAACTGGGAGAAATCGACCCTGATGACCCAGCGAGTGGGATCCAATATGGCGACAGTGGTGGATGGAACACAGCTAGTGACGGAGGCAGCATCAAGAGTTCTATGACGGGCGCCACTGTGGAAGATGGGCACAGCGGACTGAGAAGGAGGAGGAAAAAGAACAGGACGCAGAACTGGGGACTACGGGAGTGGGAAGAGGTGTTTACGCTGAGCAATCGGCGGAGAGGAGGTGGTTGTTGTTGATTGTTAAGTTACGTTTTACCTCTTTTCCGCCTGGAGCTCCCGGTAATGGATAGGCAGTGCTTGAAGATATCCGGTTGCATGGTTAAACCGGTAGTGTTTAGGAAGACATTCGTTCATCAGCGTGTTTGGCGTTTGGATAGACGAGATGAAGCTGCGAACTGCACACGACTAAGCGAGTTCGCGAGCTGTACTTGAGTCCCAATAATGTACTTAGTAATGAGAACCCATCCTTGAAGACTTTGAGAAGATACCACCCGCCGATATAGCTGTTTGATTTGTATAAGTTACTCTATTCTTTAGAAGCAAACAATGAAGGTCAACACCATCTATATCAAAGACCAGATCTAAGTGGTGGTCTAATATTGGTCTTGAAATAAAGGACTGACGTCAAATTCACAAGTAAAGCAGAGTAAGTTACTCATCGCCAGTGAAATTCCACCATTCATCGCCATGGAATTCAGCTTGGCTTGGAGAACCAGAGTTGGCGCTTATTGGTGTGACGGATCAACGTGCCGTAGAAGCGCTTGTGGAAGCTCTTCTGCAATGTAAACGTCGAAATAACATGTTATCGCTCATAAACTGACCATTGAGATTGAGCAAAAGAATTGGACGTCTTACGAGGATTGCCCGTACCTGCCTGCCCTGGAGGCATTTGTACATCGCGGGGTCATCATGACTTGCACCTGCCCTGGCAAATTGCCCGGTTAAAGCCATCGTTCCTTCCATGTCAAAAAGGTTGGATCGTCAATCAAAACATTCCTTTCTATTCCTTTTCTGTAGGTATTTCTCAACATCACTCTTTCATAAATCTCCCGAATCAATTTCTCTCACAACGTGTATAATCATAGCTTCACTGAGACCTTTTCGTCATGGCTCCCCGCACTGTTACCCCAGTCGACAAGAACTGGCAATTCAAGCAGGAGAAAGAAGACGACTCTTCTTATTTACCAGTCGCTCAATTTCCGACAAATGTTCATCTTGACCTACTACACAATAAGAAGATCCCCGATCCATACATTGGGAAGAACGAGCTCAAAGTTCAATGGATCGGAGAGACTGTCTGGGTGTACAAGACGATCTTTTCTAGCCCGGAGATTCATGATGGTGCAAAGGCGGTTCTGGCCTTTGGCGGTCTTGATACCTTCGCCACGGTTGAGTTGAATGGCGAAAAGATTCTTGGGACCGAGAACATGTTTGTCCCCGAACGGGTGGACGTCACAAAGAATCTTAAAAAGGATGGCGAGAATGAGCTCCGCATCACATTTGATGCGGCGTATTTGAGAGGATGGAAGTTAGTGGAAGAGCATCCTGATCACAAGTATGTTGTTTGGAATGGGGATGGCTCAAGGCTGCCTGTCAGAAAGGCGCAGTATCACTGGGTAGGTTATTCCATCTTTGGTGTTTCATAGTATCTAATTAATTCTTAGGGCTGGGATTGGGGTCCTGCGTTGCTTACATGTGGTCCTTGGAGACCTATCAACTTTGAAGTTTATGAGTCTCATATCGCAGATCTCTACAGTGAGTCAGAAGTTGAGAAGTCTCTCAAGAAGGCGGATGTTGTTGTTCATGCGGCTGTTGAAGGCAAAGCCTCACGAGTCCGCTTTGAAGTCTCTCTAGATGGAAAGAAGGTTGCATCTGAAACGACACATGTAAAGGACAAAGACGCAACCACTACATTCCACATCCAAGATCCTGCTCTCTGGTATCCAGTCAGATATGGAAAACAACCCCTGTATACCATCAAGGCCACCCTTCTCGAGGACGACAACGAGATGGATACAATCTCCAAGAAGATAGGCCTTCGCAAACTTGAACTTGTTGAACGAGAGCTAGATGGCCAGCCAGGTACCAGCTTCTTTTTTCAAGTCAACAATATCCCGATCTTCTGCGGTGGAAGCAACTGGATTCCAGCAGATAACTTCATTCCTCGGATTACGAAAGACAGATACCGAGACTGGGTCAAACTCGTCGCTGATGGCAATCAGTTTATGCTCCGAGTTTGGGGAGGTGGTATCTACGAAGAAGATGTCTTCTATGATGCCTGCGATGAATTCGGCATCCTTGTTTGGCAGGACTTTATGTTCGCTTGTGGCAATTACCCTGCCTGGCCTGGCCTACTGAAGTCTATTGACCGAGAAGCTCGAGCCAATATCAAGCGACTTCGCCACCATCCATCAATTGTTCTCTGGGCTGGCAACAACGAGGACTACCAACTGCGTGAGTCCGAGAATCTTACATATGACTTCGACGATCATGATCCAGAGAGCTGGTTAAAGACCGACTTCCCAGCCCGCTACATTTACGAAAAGCTACTTCCAGACGCTTGTAAAGATCTCCATCCAAATGCCTTCTATCATATTGCTAGCCCTTGGGGTGGCAAGGTGACCACTGACCCAACTATTGGAGATATCCATCAATGGAATGTTTGGCACGGCTCTCAACAAAAGTACCAAGACTACGACAAGCTCGTTGGGAGATTCGTTTCCGAGTTTGGTATGGAAGGCTTCCCAGATATTAAGACCATCGATGCGTTCCTTCCACAAGGCAAAGATGACCCTGAGCGGTTCTCTACATCATCTACGATTGACTTTCACAACAAGGCAGATGGACAGTTGCGTCGACTGGGTCTGTACATGGCCGAAAATTTCCGTTTCACGCTGGAGCCCTTGGAAGACTACGTCTACTACAGCCAACTGCTACAAGCTGAGGCCCTAGCCTCAGCCTATCGGCTCTGGAAGCGACAGTGGCAGGGCCCGAAAAAGGAGTATTGCAGTGGTGTCTTGGTTTGGCAGACCAACGACTGCTGGCCGGTTACTTCATGGGCCATCTGTGATTACTACCTTCGACCCAAGCATTCCTACTTCACCATCAAGCGGGAGATGGCACCCATCACTATTGGCATGACGCGTAGAGAGCACAAGCACCCCAAGAACAAATACACAAGGGTTGATATTGATACTAAGGTCAAAGTTGAGATTTGGGGAAGTAATCTCGAATTGGAGGACGTTACTGTAGACTGTGTTGTCAAGGCCTGGGACGTTGAGACCGGAAAGGAGACATACTCCCAGACAGTTGTTTCTGATCTAGTTCTCCAGAGTAACCGCTCAACGGAAGTCAAGACCCTAGATGTCCCTGTTGAGAAGCCCAACGCTGACCTTGAGGCGAAGACTGTTGTTGCAGCTTACTTCTACCAGGATGGCAAACAGGTTGCACGATATGTCAACTGGCCCGAGCCACTGAAGTACCTACACTTCCAAAAGCCCAAGAACCTCAAGACTGAAATTTCTGAAGGATGCAAGTCCGTTGAGATTAGCGCTGAAGTGCCTATCAAGGGATTAGCGGTTTTGAGCGGAGACGACGGGGTCAAGTTTGAAGACAATCTGGTCGACATCGTCCCAGGTGAGGTTGTCAGGATTGGTGTTACAGGTGCCAAGAAGGATACTGTGCTCACGACGCAGTACTTGGGGATGCAGGTCCACGATTGAGAGACATAACGTGTTTAATGCTACGGAGATATGAAGTTGTGAATTGATAGTAATTGCGAAACTCGACCTTCGGGAGATGTTGTCTTCTGCCTGGATTTTCAAGTGTTTCAGCTATACGAACAGCAAGTTTCGATTGGCTTAAGCGATGAAGATCTTACAACCGACAAGCCACGAGCCAGTCAACAGCTGTCATCCACACAAAACGTCTAACTTGTGGTTGCCACACAAGCATAACGGCTATCGTAGCTTTATCAGGAAACTTAATCACCCCCGCTTCCCCGGATATTTGATAAGCCAATGGTCGGCTATGCTTTCTCGATTATGTTCTTGATATGTAAATAATTGCCTGAGAGGTTCCGTATGACGCGCAACAAATTAAAAGAAGCCAGAGGCTGGTGTAAGGTATAAAGTGAGAGGATGGCAGTATGAAAGGGTCCAAATTCTCGTCAGCTACTTTCAACCACTGTATACTTGATGCTCAACCTTCTTGATATCATACCACAAAAGCTTTCAAGAGGCTCAAATCAACACCATCACTTCAAAGCACAAAGCACTTTACTGCCGCTATGCCTATCTATCTGAGCATGCAAAGAGTCCTCTTCTCCAGCCCAGACGCTTACGAGAAGTTTAAAGTTCTCTTCGCCGACACACGTCGCCATCTTATGACACTCCCAGGATTTCTACACCTAACCTGGTGGGAACATCCCGACGACAGAAGCTGGTACAATGAATGCAGTGTCTGGACCAGTCGTGGTGCTCTGTACGACTGGCACAAGAATACCTACCATAAATACTGCAAGGAGTGGGCAGCAAACGGGGCTATTATGGAGGACATCATCACTAACTTCGAGCTTGTTGGAACACGGCTGCTTCGTGTTTGTCCTGTGTGTAATCACACTCAGGATAAAAAGTATAATCTTGCTGAGGAGCAAGCTGTTCTTCATGAACAGTGTCCGCAGTGCGGGTTTCACTTCCCGGTATTGGAGGAGACACCGTCAAGCTTTGCCGTTTTCAAGGATGTTCCGGGAATTCCTATGCCAGAAGGGGCCCCCACAAAGGTCGATGGTAGTAAAGTCGATGGGAGACAGACTGATGGAAATAAGGAGCAAAGTGGCTGTCCGATGTGATCGCTTGAAGAGACATGGTGGGGAAGGAGTCGGTAAATATCTGTATATTTGTGTCAGCTTGAGGTAGTTGAATTAAGGTTATCTCTGACAAAGCCTGGTTGTTTCAGTGTCAGCGCAACTACCAACATGCTGAGCTGACAATGCATATCCTTTGCAATGTGAGTGCCTGCTCCTCTTTATGGGAACCAATAGGGGTTACGACTCTTACACCACAAGGAACGGCACTACTATTCAGTAGTTGCATGGTCGGCAGTTGAGACTGATGGAACTCACATATAGAGTGATATAATCAGCCAGCATCGCGAAGAGTTGAGCCATTGATGGTGTTTCCGGGGCACTGGCGCATTAGATGCACCTCAGGAGACTCAGTCGCTGAAGGCCGACAGAACCCATACGGTCAATCACAGATGTGTTCTCTTGTCTCTCAACTCCCTAAATGAAGCATGAAGGACGAGTATCAATGTCCGTGAGGGATATTTTCAGACTAATGAACTTGGGAGACAATAGGGGGTGCTGATGAGAGTACGAGTGAGTCTCAAGTGTTGTTTTCGCAGTAACACGCAACACGCATTATCAATACGATGACCTCGTATGCAAAGAGCCCCTGATCATACGAAGCAGCATATTCCGAAGTACAGCTGGCATTTTGCGGAGTAATACGACTACACACTGCCTTGGCCACCAAACGCTGTGTTGGCAAGATAACAACGTGTCACTGCCTCATGCAAGGTCCGTATAAGGCCATCATCAAAGCTGCGTCGATGATTGGGCGCTATGAACATGACCTAAAAACTCTATCTCCAAAGACAAGGGGATGACTGCATCTCTACATATGGATCTCCTGCTGAAGTTGATACCGTACTCCAGTACTGGGGCTCAAATGTTGAATCAGTATTACCTGTGCTCGTCATGAACTAGTATAGGAGTCAGAACTAGAATCTTGAATTTAGATTCTTGGATAAGTCAAGTAAGACTACTCTACGGGCCGACCATGTCTCCCTCAGTTACCGTGGGGGGTCAGCCTCATCCTCAACTTCCACTTTCCAAATAGAGCTTGAATCGGATTCACTTGCTAGAACAGATCTTAGGTCATGAGAGAATGTTCAGAGTTAACCAAAACATGCCGACCGCTTCTTTCAAGCACCTTGATGGCACACCTAAGTAAGATTGGGTGACCATGACGAAGACCTGGACAGCAAAGGGAGTCAATAGGCGGCCGCAACGATTACTATTTCGGAAATTTATATAGCTTTGAACAGGCTTGAAGTGCCTGACCCCTTAATTTTTTGCTCCTTCCGTTGTAGACTGGTCTGTCACTGAGTGAGGGGAGCTTAGTTGCGGTAGAAACTGGGGAAGGGTCTCTAGAGCTTACTTGTGGTCAGAGAAATCGACCAAAGGTCAGTATCCCAACGCTCTAGTGTAAACCAGACATCATCTGATAGACGCGCTGTATCCTGCTGATGCACCATCTCGGCGACTATGGTGTAAACAGGAAGGTAGCAGAAGCAACTTCTTGTTGTGAATTATCGTAAGTGATTAATCGAAGATGAGTGAAGAGCTAAGAAGTATGTATTGATGGAAGTAGATGCATAAACATTTTCGAAGATCTTTAACTCGATATGGTGTGTGCAGAACACCCTCCATAGAAAGGCGAGAGTAGTCTAGAAGTCTTGGAAGCCTCGTGCCTTGCGTGATTGGATATCACTGCTACCGCTTAGGGTGCCTCAAGCCTTAACGCACATATAGCTGGCTAACCGGGGCGCGTATCTATGGTCAGAAGCCTGATCTCTTCCGGGATGTGGGAACCTTTGTTGAGTCGTCGCTTCGAAGCTGCGTGGGATGGATTTCGAGGTACCTCGCAGGCGACTTTCCCTGCTGACGATGTTGAACAATATGGAATCCTTATCGCGACATAGCTCTCGGTTCGAAGATGGTAGTGACCAGCTAGGAAGGAGCTCAAGTAATCAAGGTCGTAAGTACTTTTGTGGTAGGTCCTCCTAGCGGCAAGATCTCATGTAGTGGCGACACTCGTCGATTCAACGGAGACAAGGGTCCTCGGGGTACAGGAAGCGAGTATACCACATCGAATCGATGATCTCATCCAAAGTGAGAGAGGTGCCATATTGCATATGGATTCTTGTGGTTAAAGCAGATGCTACCTTGTGGCATGAAGTTGAGCCACGAGTCAAGTTTAGACTAGCCCAGGGCAAAAGAACACCACTTGGCGTAAAGTTTAATAGATGCTTAAATGTCAAAGCGGCGTGGCCTACTTTCAGTTTTAGGATTGACTGCAAGAACCAGGTTCGGTTGATGGCCGTAAGATCAGTTTCAGCTCTTGCTCATTCCTGAGCCTCGCGACAATAGTAACACTTCGTTAAGAGGATTCCGGCGGGCCGTGACGATCTTGCGGCGCGGTCACGGAGAAATAAACAGATTCGCTAAACATTATGACTGTGTATGCTTTGGGCAGTTATTGAGAAGGCTCAGAGCAGGGTATAGGTAATGGATGGCAGCCAATTGTTGGTCTTCCTAAGCTATCGAGAGCGACCAGGGTTGTCAGCGTCTCCTGACTCAAAACATTGTTAGACCAGTCAAAAAGTTCCTTGGCCATAAGCGAGTGCTGTAAAGGATGGCGTGCGAGCGTTGTCGGATAGTTTCCACGAATGGGTTGGGTTGCTTGGGATTCGGAGTTTTGTTCGGTATTGAACAAGAATGATACGTAGGTCTTGGCGGAACGATAACCTAATGCAACACATTAGAATAGGTACTATCCAAGAACATGACAGGTACTTTTGTTCTGATAGCATCATGAGGTGCTGATAAGGGTTAATTGATTGATTAGTTGGTTGCATGAGCAAGGGTCATGAGATGCAAAGATAGAGCGGGGTCCATTCATTCATTACTGAGGTTGGCCTTGACCAAGGTTGGGCAGATACCTAAAAGGGACTCGAGATTAGCACCCTAAATCAAGCTTCGATAGGTAGAATAGAAGAGAATAGAATTATGGTTAGAATTAAACTGGCACGGGAAGGAAGGCGCTAACGGGTAGTGAAATCTCCATGTCTCTCCAGGGGTCAAAGTGTCTTGGCCTCACCCTTGAACAATGGAAGTTAGTCACTGTGAAGCCCTGATGATGGTGAAGATAATGTTGTTGTTGTTGTAAGTTAGACTTCTGGGGTCGGGTGCGTCAATGCGCCTGCTGGGTCCAAGCCACAAATCTTTATCTCTGCAGTCAGGTAAGACAAGAAAGAACCAACAACCCGTTTACTCCTTCCGCTCTTTCTCATTGGTTGATCTCCCACCCCACTCAAGCTTGGCTCTTGCCCGTGACATCTCCGGCCCCTCTATTACTTCAAGGTATCAACCCCACCCAGGCCTTGTAGTGGAAACCTCAACTTTACAAGTGCTCAGGATATTGTTTATTCGCCGACGCAAACTCGATGGAATGCAAATTACGACAGATTAGATCAACAGGGATACCAAGTCCCTGGCTTTGGTTGTTTCGCTTCCATCTCGATGTCCTCATTCCAATGTTTGAGACAATCGATATAGATCATCTAAGACTTCCACAAGGAGTGCACTCCAACCGCTCGCTTCAAAGCACGCTGCCCTCCTTCTCATCCTCCCGTGGGCTTCGAGACATAGAATCATGAGGCTAGGCAAGGGTACTTTTCCTACAATTTAGCCTCACTGTATCAGCCTCCAGCGAAAATGAGCACTCGAATCAATGTCTAGTCCTTCGAGGCCAGCGGCGGCAATGATACGCACCTACTCGGACATAGTGTCCCAAAGAGGAAGTTGATTTGATGCTCATTCATGACTGGAACTTCTATTCAAGTTGCAGCATAGCTCTTGGTGTGAAACCCTTCCCGCACGGCTGTTGTCATCGGTAGGGCTAGGTCATCAAGGGGCAATGTCTAGCCTGCTTTGGCTATGCTGGAGTTGCGGAGAAGCATAGTTGCTTTATCAGGCAGTTCACTAACTTCCCGCTCAACTTCTTTCTACTATCAATTCACCAAGCCTCTGACGATAAACACCTCGAACTAGGATTTATGCATCTTCTACGGGCCGATCCATGATTCCGACTGGCTATGTTCCTGTTTGCTACCTCCAATCAGAGACTGGAAGGGATTTGCCTTCCCCCTCGGGTCGCTCCTTATTATCGACTCCAGGAGTTCTGGATACCGGTAGTCACTGCCAAGATCGAGATATGAGGCTAGACCAAGACTATATGGTTGATCTTTAAGAGCAACCTGCTGGAGGGTTGTTTCTTTAGTGCCATGTCGATCATGATTGACGGCAGGGAGTTCCACTGAAGAGATCCTGAATACACCCAACTATAGCCAAGGTTATCGATCGTAACCTACTTATTCCTCACGCCCTGTCTCATCACATGCAATCGAATTCCGTCAACGTATTGTTGTTCATAATTTGTGAGACAAGCTGGGTGTGTTCTGGACGTCCACTGAGACCCATTACGATATCCTGGTGCTCTATCATCAAGGTATCTATTGTGATGAAAGTCCCATGCATCCTTCTTGGCCTTGATGCTAGGCCCACCGACCTGCTTCTTGCATTCTCGAGAACTTTTGCACTCTCCCTATCCTGAGTCGCCTCTCAAAGCTTCTCCCGCCTCGATGCATCACATCTGGCCTTCCTCTTTTTGTCTGGCGTTGCTGAAGGCGATGGCGAGACGCTGCGTAAATCTGTTGGTTGTCGCCCCAAGAGGAAGCTGATGAAAATCATCCCTTCGATTGTGTCTTGATGGGACATCATGTCTGGGAATAGATGCAAGACACTTGCAGATTTCCACCTTACAAACCCTGCACTCTGTCTGTAGGGGTTGAGAATCTCCGGCTGTTGGGCTTTTGACTTCAGGGGGTGACACCAGAGAGCAAAGTCTCTCTCCACAAACCGTTCGATATACTTCTGCGACCACAATAATAGCTAACGTTACCATGTATCATGGCTGCGGATGGCTGGCAGAGGTGACTTCATGAACTCAACATACGAACCCCGTATTAGCCCATCCATTTTGTTATTGAAGCAGTCGCCTAGCAACATAGATCACATCTATATAAGGCGTGTTGTCCTCCTCCTCCTCAAAACAACTTACCTTCTCATCCTCATCACCCTCAGTCTCGCTCACACACAAGCATCCTCAATCGTCTCTTGTTCTGCCTCTGCTCCTTTGTATCTTCACAATGGTGAACTTCAAGAACCTCGCTTTCGCCGCGACAGCCCTCTTCGGGCTCGTCAATGCCGCTCCTACTACTGCCAAGGTTGACTCCAGCAAGATCATTCCTGGCAAGTACATCATCACCCTCAAGTCTGATATCGCTTCTGCCGATGTCGACAGCCATCTCAGCTGGGTTGAGGATGTTCACAAGCGTGGACTCAACAAGCGTGCCGAGAAGGGTGTTGAGCGCACCTACAAGGGAAAGTATGGCTTCCAGGGCTATGCTGGCTCTTTCGACAAGAGCACCGTCGAGGAGATCAAGAAGAACCCTGATGTAAGTGACATTGAATGTTAATGAGCTCCAATTCTGATATCCAGTCCAGGTTGCCATCGTCGAAGAGGACCGTGAGTGGGTCATCAACTGGGTTGAGGAGGAGGAAGAAGATGCAGAGACTCTCGCAAAGCGTGCCTTGACTACTCAGAGTGGCGCCACCTGGGGACTCGGCACGGTCTCTCACCGTTCCAAGGGATCTACCAGCTACATCTACGATACCAACGCTGGTACCAACACCTATGCCTACGTCGTCGATACTGGTGTTCGAACCACCCACAATGAATTTGAGGGCCGTGCTCAGGCCGTCTACACTGCCTTCAGTGGCGACAACGCCGATTCTGTTGGCCACGGTACTCACGTCTCTGGCACCATTGCCGGCAAGACCTACGGTGTCTCCAAGAAGGCCACCATCCAGGCTGTCAAGGTCTTCCAGGGCAGCTCTTCTAGCACCTCTATCATTCTCGCTGGTTTCAACTGGGCCGCCAACGATATCATCTCCAAGAGCCGAACTGCTCGCTCTGTCGTGAACATGTCTCTTGGTGGTGGTTACTCTGCTTCTTTCAACAACGCCGTTGACTCTGCTTCCCGATCTGGCATCATCTCTGCCATTGCTGCTGGAAACGATGGTGCCAACGCCGCCAACACATCTCCTGCCTCTGCTTCCAGCGCTATCACCGTCGGTGCTATTGACAGCAACTGGGCCATTGCCTCTTACTCCAACTACGGCACTGTCCTTGACATCTTTGCTCCCGGTTCCGCTGTTCTCTCTGCCTGGTACACTAGCAACAGCGCCACCAACAGCATCAGCGGTACCTCCATGGCTACTCCCCACATTGCTGGTCTCGTCCTCTACGGCATCTCTGTCAACGGTGTCTCCGGCGTCTCTGGTGTCACCAACTGGCTCACCAGCACTGCTACTTCTGGCAAGATCACTGGCAATCTCCGCAGCTCCCCCAACCTGATCGGTAACAACGGCAACAGCGCCCAGTAAGCGCTTTAACATCACCAAAAGAGATGATAGATGTCTGTGAGATCTTGGTCCAAGAGGAGGATGAGGGTTGGTAACGATGAGTATATATGAGATTGAGAATGACTGCAAGATTATATAGGCGGATGTTGGAGGATTTTAGGGACACTCTTTGATTCGAAAGTCGCTGTTCATAGGCTATCTGAATATACAACTGTACATATCGCGAGATCTTGAGGCCTCGACGGTCGTAAACGAAATATGTGACTTCTCCCGATAATGCACTAATACCTGTATGATAGTTTAATATGACCATAAGAATTAAGCTTTTGAAACTTGAAGACTTGTCCGAAGACCTATGTTAAGGGTCAATTCTATGGCCATTGCCATTACTGTATTAGTCTACCTTGAGTAGTCTGGTGGAAGCAAGAAACCTTCTAATTTATACTCTAAATGATAAATTACCTACGCTATGCTGAAAAAAACCTTGGTAAAATTAAGTATAGATTGGTTATGTCTTTAAGTTAGTCTTTTGTGGCGCTTTGATTTACGGTTAGAAGTTTTCTTGATCTTCCCTGGGTTTCGAGCACCCCTGGCAAATGATACCCTTCTTTCGGGTTGTAGCTGGGACACAAAACCAATATTCAGTAAAGTAATGTAACTTTCGGTAGACTTGGTTGATATCCAATAAAGTAATAGGTAAGGTTTAGGTAAGGTGTAAGTAAACTTTGATAACTTCAGAGTCACTTCAGGTATAAAGGGAGTCCCTTCCCCTACTCTGATCCAACTTTCAACCTTTCTTCTTCTTCATACTCAAAAATTGTCTACCACCATATACGGCTACTTTCAACAGCTCAAATATGCCAAGTCAGAAACGAAAAGCCCTGTCCCAGGGCTCCTTTGAAGGTCCTCAAAACGAGAGCAACCATACTACTAGAAAGACACCCGCTCCTAAGCGACAAAGACTCGAGGCCGCCAATGACGATCCAAATGTTGACATTGTGGATGTGGACAACCATCTTGGACGATCTATTCGGCGCATGATGTTACTTAACAAAGCAACCCTTCCTATTAACGTGGACGACGACGCTTACGAGTATGACATCCTGCAAAAGAGCCCTAAAGAACTTCACCAGGAAGTACGCAGACACATCACAGATGTCAAAGAAGGGTTAAAACAATCTGAAGATAATTCTGACATCGATGAACATATCATAGATGAACTCTCTCGCATGGTCTATGGGACTAATATGATCGAGAATGTGGGTGGAGGTCTCGACATCACACTGAAACTCTGCAAAGACGTCTTCCGAGGAGGCAAAGAACCACCCGAAGAGATTAGCGAAGACGACCCAGAATACGAGCAACTCGATCTCTATCTCTACAATAAGGACCGACCTTGCAAACATGCCGATATCCTTCAAAGTTACCGAGAAATCGTTCAACATGCCAAGGCCGCCAGATTCATGATCGAGCAAGTCTGTATCAACGACAAGGACTTATCTGAGCATACTATCACGCAAGCTCATGGTGACCTGACATACAAAATCGAAATCAGCAAGGATATACCCTGGAACGAATACAGTGGACAGTATCGATTATGGAATGTCCAGTGTGGTTCCCACGTCTTCATGGACCACAGCAAAGTCCGCCTTGCGATGCGCGACATGATAGAGGAACTAGAGTCTGACATCAAGAAGGCTACAGAGAAAGGGAAAATCGACCCGGTAGCGCTTGCAAGTAAATACTGCCACAAGTTTGTTAACATCCATCCGTTTGGAGACGGCAACGGCAGGATGTGCCGTCTTATTCTTAACACTCTCCTCATCAAGTACGGCGGCGGGTGTCCAATCGTCAGCATTGGACTGGACGGCAGAGATCGGCGAGAGTATTTGCGTATTGCCGTGGCACAAAATATGAAGCAGCTCGCGTTTTTCACACTACAACATGCCCATGATAGCATGCTTAGGCTAAAGGAGGCAACGAAACTCAGGGAATCTGTCCTAAATGATGGAAGGACTTAAGTAAGTTTAGTATAGCTTTAGTGCCCCTGCCTCAGATTAGGTACTTTCAATATCTTGCCTCTAGATTAGAGGTTTTCTTGCTCCTACCCAGACTCCGTCTTGAACTGTGATACCCGACAGAAGTTTATTCCTGGAGGATTTTTAACTCAGCAACCCCGAACTCAATAGAGGAACTTTTAACCGCCACAGACGCCTCAGGCATTGTTAGCGAAATCCGGGGTAGTAAGACGGAAGTTGGAAATAAGCGTAATCAAAGAAACCTCAAGGCATTTATGTAAATTGATAAAAATAGTTAATCGAAAGGCCTCCTATGTCTACACTAAACTCACAAGAATCGTTTTGCTATTTATGATAGAAGTTCTGGGTTTTCTTGCTCGCTGAGGCCGCCATCGAATATGTAGGGTAGCATAGGCGAACCATGGGCTGGGGGTTTCTCATGTTAAGTTTCCTTCAGAGTATAAGTACGCTCGATGACATTCTTCCATTTAATTTACTGATGAAGAAAATTTCTTCTTCGTCGTGTAAATTGGCAAGGTTCATGTGCAGTGTTCCAGTAGAGTTATGTAAGTCACAAGCACTTCCAATTGCTTGGCCCCTGTTTCTATCCAGTGCCAATCCAGAAAATCCTTCTGCCTAGCACCAGCATCCATGTACTTGCGGATCAATATTCCCAGTTGAGCCTCATAAGATACAAGGCTCATCTTCCGATGCCAAGGACTGTCGGTGTTAAGTCGACTTTTCTAAACTGTCACTGGAGGAACATACACTGAGGTTGGAGAAGAGATGCGGGATCGTCATGGTCAGGGCCGACACCGGGACCAAAACTGACACCGAGGAAACATGTGGGGAAGAGATGTGTTTCATGATCCCGAGCGTTTGAAAAGAGTGTATGTTTGCTATTAATTCCGTGGTCAGAAAACTTGGTAACAGCGCGTGATTTCTTCAATGCTCGGCGAACTCTTGCCCACTAAAACATCCGTGTAAGTCGGGGCACTCCGACAGATTGATGTGGTATTGCCTTTTGCAATGTAACATCTCAAGTAAGAAAACGGATCTTGTATGGATTGCAATACGATTATTCTTATTTTGTGGATTCTTATATGGTAATATCTCTCGTTGCATGATTTCCTGACTTGCCGATTGTATCGATACTTGGCCTAACCGTAGCCTGCATTTTTAGAGGTAAATCAATTATCAAGCATCATAAAGATCGTGCTCATAATATCTTCGCTCATCAGGCAAGATGAGGCTATAATTCCAAAGTGCTTGACATTGCCATATACAGAAGTCTTTCCCAATATGGACATCCCACGCACCCGCATCCCCCATCGCCGGAGTCTCACCGACCCTAGCAGTGCTACTCCATAAAGATACATCGTCACTTGTATCTTTTTCATGTAGCATCTGGGGTCCCCGGATTGGCATAAGGTGTTAGTTGCGGGGAGCTTTTAACATTGTGATCCATGTAGTTGATGGCTCGAAATGGTAATGGAATTGTCGATGACGCAAATATTGTGGCTCGTTATATAAGGTCGTTGCTCTCCCGATGTTGATCTTGGTTCTGTCACACTTATACTTGCCTCGTGGCTTGGTTGAACTACTTCACTCATTATCAAACAGTGGTGAATAAATCAATTCATCATGGAGTCGACAGTTGATGAGCGGACGAAGCTCGCCTACCAAAACCGATGGAGGACGCTCGCCAAGAACCCCAAGCTCATCGTCATCGCCCTCTTCGCCTCGTTTGTCTCCTACATTCCCGTCTTCAGCCTCTCACTAACAATCTCAGCTTCGGTGGCTTTGAGTATGGCTACCAACAAGGTGTCCTAGGCCAGTCCCTAGTGATGCATCGCTTCAAGGAGAACTTTCCCTCCATCGTCAACTCGTCCTCAGCCACTGGCTGGCTCACCTCGATCCTTCAGCTCGGTGGCATTTTAGGCTCCTTGTCCGCTGGTGTCTTTGGTGAAGTCTACTCACGAAAGTACACCATGTTCATGGCTTGCTGCTGGGTAATTCTTGGTAGTTATTTGTATATCGGAGGAACAAAGGATAATGCTTCTATGCTCTATGCTGGTCGTTTCTTCACTGGTATCGGAGTTGGCACTTTCAGTGGTGTCGGGTAATTCCCAACCATTACCCAATACTAACAATCATATCTGACTGACGTCTCTTTAGTCCTCTCTATAACGCTGAATTATCCTCTCCCGAACTCCGTGGCTTTCTAGTCTCCTTCTACCAATTCTGCACCATCCTCGGCATCATGCTCTCATTCTGGATCGGATACGGCAGCAACTATATCGGCGGCACAGGAGAAGGCCAAAGCAACCTCGCATGGATGCTCCCATCCATCATCCAAGGAATTCCCGCTGTTCTTCTCGCTCTCGGAATCTGGTGGTTGCCATTTTCCCCGCGTTGGCTAGTTAAGCAGGGTCGTGATGAGGAGGCTCTCAAAACGCTATCCTACCTCCGTAACCTACCCATCGAGCACGAGCTCATTCAGGTGGAATATAAGGAGATCAAGGCCGAGGCTCTCTTTGAACAACGTGCTTTCGCCAAGAACTTCCCCAATCTGGCTGCTAAAGAGCAGGGCAGTGTCTGGATGGCACAGTTTGCTCAGTACTATCAGATCTTCCGCACCAAGGATAACTTCAAGCGTGTTGCTACAGCTTGGCTTGTTATGTTCTGGCAACAATGGTCTGGTATTGACGCAATTATCTACTATGCTAGCCAAGTCTTTGAAAGTCTAGGCCTCACTGGAGGAACGCAGGCTCTATTGGCGACAGGAGTTACGGGCGTCGTGTTCTTCGTTTTTACTTTACCTGCCATGGCGATCATCGACAAAGTTGGACGAAAGCCCATGCTATATGTGGGATCCATCGTCATGCTTGTCTCGATGGTTCTCGCTGGTATTATTGTCGCCAAGTTCCAGCACGATTGGGAGACGCATAGTGCTGCAGGTTGGGTTGCCGTGGCTTTCATCTGGCTCTACGTCGGAGCTTTTGGAGCTACATGGGGTCCTGTTTCTTGGACCCTTGTTGCTGAGATTTTCCCTCTTTCTATTCGATCCAAGGGTTCTTCGATTGGTGCTTCTAGTAACTGGGTAAGTAGTCCCATCTCGCTTGTGAGCCAAGTATAACTGACAGTGACTCCAGCTCAACAACTTTGCAGTTGCCTTTTACGTGCCTCCCATGTTTGAGACTCTCGAATGGGGCACTTATATCTTCTTTGCCGTTTTCTTGGCATGCAGTATGGTCTGGCTGTACTTTTGCCTTCCAGAGACTAAGGGTGCTACCCTCGAGGACATGGATCGAGTGTTTGGAAGTCACACTGGTGAAGAGGATGCAAAGATGCTGGATGAGGCGCGCCGAGATGTTGGTCTCGGAATTGAGCTTGAGGTTGACGCTTTGAAGGCTGAGAAGGCGTTGGTGGAGGATGGAGAGATTGAGACCAGGCCATCTCACCATGAGAACGCTTAGAAGCAGAGATGGCCATAGTAATTACATGGGACAAAATGTGCTGGCGTGCATTATTTCTGTATTTATAGATGCAGAAAATACAAGGCTTGGTAAGCCACTAAGGATTATGTTTGCGAGACACAATATCGAGCAGTGATTGTTCTGGTGTAAGTTGATAAGCCAATGAGGATTCAAGTTGAATGCAGCATCTTTTGGTGGCTGACCCGCCAACCAAACAGTGAGTGGGGTACGTACTCCAACTCCGCCACCAAAACCGCGTCAAATTTTCCTTCAACATAATCTTCCCCTTCCCTCACCATCACTCCAAGTCTCTCTCTGTCTCTCAGAGCAACACAACAAGACGCGATCTCAAGATCTAATTATGTGTCTTGTTACAAGGTAGGTATCTATACATTTCTCTTATCCATCCGCATCGTTTGTCCTTCAGTCACTCAATCTTCCCACGAGTCTTCCTCACGGAGGGTCTTCTACGGACGGTGCGTTTTGTACTATCCGCACGAAGTAGTCTGAAGGATGATTTAACGACCAAAACAAGGGACTCACAATTCGTTGTGTGCTTCTTTTTATTGTCGTAGTTGCTAGAACAACAAGGGCCATCATAGTCCGCGTCCGTCTCGTCTTTGTTGGTCACCTTTTGGTGGATAACATTGTCTCAATTTCTACACGGGCGAGGCTCCAGGAGCACCGACATTCTTTTCTATTATTGGAATTGTTTAAGTTAGTATATGTGTCCACTATCATGTGATTACAGTATCTGGAATACTATTGAAGTTCATGATATCAAAAAGCCCTATTGTTTTTCGACCTTTCCCTCAGCACGTGCAGATGCAATCAAGGTTTCGTATTCTTTCGTCAGAGTGGATTTAGACCAGTGAGAGCTCAACGACGTCATCTTTGTGATATCAGATCAGAACTTGATGTTTTATCTCAACTGCCGTGTCTGCCGAGTATCTCTGCTATGCTACTCTACTACTATTAATACCACATATCAAAAGACCAAGACTGCCGAGTAAATGATCATGTTCAAACTATCCAGATCATCCCCTGTCCATCGCTTCCGTTTAAATCCGTCCACTATGCGATACCTGAACCTCACCAACAACTATGCCACAAAGGCAGATCACTCCAAAAAGTCCAAATTTGGTGATCTACCACTGAGCACCACCGGTCCTATTAACTGCGCACTCAGTGGTACATCGCTCTTGAACACACCATATCTCAACAAGGGCTCTGCTTTTCCTCCAGATGAGCGCCGTGAGTTTAATCTCACAGGCTTGCTACCTCAAGGTGTTCAGACGCTTGAACAGCAATGCAAACGTGCTTATGAGCAATATTCATCAAGGCCCGACGATTTAGCCAAGAATACTTTTCTCACTTCACTAAAGGATCAGAATGAGGTTCTGTACTACAAGGTATCACTCGTGCATCGTTCCGATATAACCGCAATGCTAATTCTTGTACAAAGCTTCTACAACTTCATCTCGATGAGATGATGAGCATCGTCTATACACCAACTGAAGGCGATGCTATCCAGAATTACTCTCGGCTCTTTAGACGTCCAGAAGGTTGCTATCTTAACATCCGAGACCCAGATCATGTGCATCACAACCTAGCTCAATGGGGAAACCCTGAAGATATTGACTACATTGTCGTATCTGGTCAGTTTATTCTCTATATCATATCAGTGGGTACTAACATCGCGTCCAGACGGCGAAGAAATCCTCGGCATTGGTGATCAAGGCGTCGGCGGTATTCTCATCTCCGTCGCCAAGTTAGTCCTCACCACTCTCTGTGCGGGCGTCCATCCCAATAGGACCCTTCCAGTTGTCCTCGACTGCGGCACAGACAACAAAGAACTTCTCGATGATGAGCTATATCTCGGTCTCAAAGAGAAGCGTGTTCGTGGTGAAGAGTACGCCGAGTTTGTCGACACATTTGTGCAGTCTGCCAGGAAGCTCTATCCCAAGGCCTATATTCACTTTGAGGACTTTGGTCTAACCAACGGTATGCACCCACTGTCCGAATCTGGTGACATTTTCTGACGTTGGTGTTTGAATAGCAAGGAAGATCCTTGATCGTTACCGTCCAGACTTTGCTTGCTTCAACGATGATGTTCAAGGAACAGGCTGTGTAACTCTCGCAGCTATCTTGTCAGGTCTTCACGTCAGCAAGCAAAAGCTCAAAGACCTCCGAATGGTCGTTTTTGGAGCTGGTAGCGCTGGACTTGGTATCGCAGACCAAGTTCGAGATGCAATTGCCACGGAAGGAAATATGAGCCATGAGGAGGCAGCAAAGCAGATCTGGTAAGTTCTTTCACCGATGAGACAGAGCAAGACTAACTTTTTAGGCTGATTGACAAGCCTGGTCTTCTCACCTCAGAAACTGAAGGTGTCACTGAATCTCAAAAAATCTTCACCAAGGATGCTTCAGAGTGGAAAGACAAGGACGCTGATCTCCTCTCTGTGATCAAAGAGGTTCGACCTAATGTTCTTGTTGGCACGTCTACCAAGCCTGGTGCCTTCACCGAAGATGTCATCCGCGCCATGGCTGAGCACCACGAGCGCCCTATTGTTCTTCCTCTCTCAAACCCCACGCGCCTACATGAGGCCAAACCTGAGGATATCCTCAAATGGACAAATGGAAAAGCTCTTGTAGCCACAGGCTCACCCTTCCCACCCGTCAAAGGCCCATGGGGCAAGGACGGTTCTGAAATTACCATCAACGTCGGCGAATGCAACAACTCAGTTGTCTTCCCAGGCATTGGTCTCGGCTGCGTCCTCTCCCGTGCCAAGCACTTGACAGATCGCATGCTTGTGGCCGCTGTGGAGGGAGTTTCCTCACTGAGCCCTGTTCTCAAAGACTCGACGGCTCCTCTTCTCCCAGACGTGGATTCAGTGCGGGATGTCAGTGTCCGCATTGCCCGCAATGTGATACAAGCAGCTGTCAAGGATGGCGAGGCTACACAGGAGGGCATACCTGAAGAGGAAGAAGATTTGGAGGAGTGGATCAGAGAGCAGATGTGGGATCCCGTCTACCGGCCGTTGAAGAAGGTTGATCTGGAGGGTGCCACCAGAGAGGCTAGAGGTGAGCTTAAGAAGGCTGGAACAGTTCATCGAGTTGGCCATACATAGACTTTGCTTCAGAGCATGCATAGAATTCTGCGATCGGGCTTTAGAGGCGGGTATAGTATAGTCGAGCTAGTCGACCTTCAAAGTCCAGCTTGATATTAATGACAGTGTAGATTCCAAAGCGATCCTAGCCCTGCGTGATAAAAAGAGAACCCAATGTTCAAATATTTCCAAGCCCACTTAAGCTTCCGAAGGTTACATTTACCGGTCGCAAACTCCAACGCCCAACCTACCTTGTCATACAACATACTTTAACGTTTTTCCTGCACGCCGTTTAGATGACGCCAGCACGCGCAGCCTCACCAGCATTGTCCTGCACGAGATCTTCCATCCTTCTCTTGCCCCTGCCCAGGCCACCCTCACCAACACCCATGCGGCGAGCAACATATCGCTGAGCAACAGTACCGATAGAAAGGTTGAGAAGCTCCTCAAGCCACTCAGCAACCCATTCTCGAGGGTCAACACCACCACTCTCAATGATATCCCTGATCTCCTCGGGAATATTGGCGTCGGCCACATCACCATCCTCGCCAGATCGGGGTGTGAGAGGGGCGGGAGTATCGAGCCACTGAACCCATCGAGCAGGAACAGACTGGCTGACGGTATAAAACTCAATGTCATGAACAGGATCCAGGATGAAAACAGCGAAACAAATGAGCTCCTCGTTCTCATCTTGATCCTCGACACCAGAAGAGTCCTTTTCTTTCTCCGCAGAAGCAGTGCGAGCGAACAGGTTCTTGTCCTCATCCACTGAAATTGCCTGGACAGCCAGGAACAGATCCGAGGTTCTAACAGGGTTGGTCTCACTCACATCTTCGGTGGCTTTGTGCTTGGCTGCTTCGACACCACCATTGGCAGAGAAGTATTCGTTCGCATGCGATTCGGCGTTGGCGCGGCAAAGCTTGGTTCCTTCAGGCAAACCCTTAATCAATCCGAGCTCACGGGGCGTATCAGTTTGTCTCCACCAAGGACCGTCGTGCCATCCAGTAATACTGTCGGTACTACGTCGAGAGTGGCTCTCCTGGCCACGCTGGATGACAAGAAGGTCACCACCTTTAACTTGTGCCATCACATGGCCAAAGACGTTATGAATCAGAGGGTCGAGCGACGGGTAGCCGACAAGATCGTGGGTGATATGAATGAGAAGTCGTTCATGGGAACTGATAGGAGGCGCAAGAGTGTGGAGGATGTTGGTGAAGGTAGGGAGAGCACGGTGTCGGAGTTCATCACCTAAACTCTCAATTAGCTAGATTCATAATTCGGCGTCAGTTCAAACATACCATAGGTTCGAAGAGTGTTGACATCAAGTCCCCTGATCCCCTTGACCTGATCTGCCCACTTCTTGGCCTCTTCATTCTGTTGGATCTGTGAGACAGCGGCTTCGGCCTGCTTCATAGCAGCACTGGCCGTAGATAAAATGCCACCCCACCATCCTCCACCAGAGGCTTGAGGGGCAGGTTCTTGCTGGACAGGCTCAGATGTTGGCTTCTTCTCATTCTCGTAAAGTTCTGAGCTCGTAGCGCTTGGTGTGAATGTTGCTTTCAGGCTGCGTGCACTATCAGTAGACTTGCGAGGGTCGCCAGCGGGGGGTGTTGCTGTGGAACGGCGGGTGGCATCCTTGAGGCGGGGAGTATGAGGTCGTGAAGGCTGCTCAGCCAGTTCCGATTCAAGATCGGCGAGAATATCCTGGTCGGCAAGTGCCTTGGATGCGGCAGAGGTCGGCTTAGACTTTGTTGTCTTCTTGGGCTTCTTATCGCGGTCAAGGCCAGACAACAGCTCGTCAATGTCGACGTCGTCACCAGCGGCGGTGGGCTTTGTCTTTTTCGACGCCATAATTGCAGAGGCCTGCTACAGCTGCGACCCAAAAAGAGCGTAGTGATGGAGAATTGACTTTTCGTGAAGTGTCGAGAGTTGTCGTGCTGATGATTTGGTAAAGGCGGGGGGTTGAAAGAAGGCTGTTTGGCGCAAAAGAAAGAGGACTCCTAAGGGAGATGGTTGGAGCTCTGGAGAGGTAGGTACGACACCGACAGCTGCAAGGGTCCAGGAGCACCGGGAAGGCAGGAACGTCTAACACGTGCTGTTTCCGAATGGGTGATCGCGGTTACATCACTATAGTGAGGAGTTAGGACAACAGCATACACAGATATAGATAAATGTTTCGTGTAAGTGAGACCTCATGCAATAGTTAATGATATCATTGCGTTCCTGGGATACTTTTCTTTCAAGATTGTCATGTAATTGCTGATGTTACTGAAACATCATCTACTTGTCGGCTACTCACCAATGACACCTCATTGTGTGGGCATCAAGCCTCACCAACAGCTCAGCCGGAGTACTCGTCAAGTATTGTAATTGGCTGACCAGCGACTTACAACAGCAAAGCAACCACTAACACCCAGTGATTTGCAGCAGACGACACGGTCATGCTCATACCTGACTTGTACTAGCGTCGTATAGTTCCGTGGAAATAGAATTGCCTGATTGGTCTGGAGGAACCCCGGAGAAGGGGTCGCTGGGGCGGGTACGTACTGACGGGTTTGCCAGGTCCCTGAGCCTTGTGAGAGATTAGGTCTTTCAGTGACCGGGATACCACTAACAGGAGAGGCCCCAGGCGGGTCTAGCCTTGGCTGGCTTATTCGGACGGACCAGACCACGACACCTTGAGAAAATCGACTGGAGACCAACATCAGAGCCAAAAGGAGACTGTCCTGTCTCGTCTTCATCACACACTCCTCTTGCTTGTCATATATTGCACTGCGCTCTTGGTTAAACCGTCGCCTCTTGTATCAAGGCGTATCAGGTCACTTCTCTATTGTTAAGGGCGTCCTTTTAGCCTTTGTCTTGCGTTTTACTTTTGCTCGGGGGCGTCTGTCGTGTCTTGTCTTTTTTTTGCAAGTTGCCGCCAATTCCCTGTCCTGTACTTCAAAATTCTTTCTCTGCCCTGGCTTCTTTCTCTTACTCCATCCGACACGCTCATCTCATTCATTCATTCATATCCACGCACTTTGAGCCTCATCCTCTTTCGAGGCTGCGCCTGTCTGATTATAAATTTTCAGGCTCATATTGTGCTCTGTTATTTGGCATTGCGCTTTTACTAAGTTACCCGTCCCGTGGATTCACTCGCATGACGCCTCTCGCGGGCCCGGCTGGCCACTACACGTCCTTGCTGTAAACTTGGATCCCAGCCTCATCCCATCCAACCATACAAAATCTCTCTCGGACCAGACACAACTAACAAGCCTGTCCTGGCTGTACAATGGACCGCTCGCGCCGGATGCCTCAACGTCGCCGTCCGTTAGGAGCTTCTGCTTCTCCTACTTCTACTTCAGAGGCTTCCTTTGACCTGAATCCACTCACAAGTCCTGTTGTTTCTCACACTAATACCACAACGCCTCAAGGTGTAGGCGTTGGTGGCCGCCGCTCAGCCAAACCTCTCCAACACGCCTTCACTTTCTCTTCTCCTAGCAGTAGTCGCAATTCGAATGCGAAGAAGCGTTCTACTACTATGGATAACTATCCAATTCCTGATGAGGGTGAGCATGGGCCCAAAAAGGGCGGCCACAGTCTTCGTAAGCGTGCTCGCGTGGATTACACGTTTGAGCACATCGACGACGATGTTGTCGTTCCCAATTCCACCTCTTCAGCACGCGGCAAAAAGCGAAGGTCTGAGGTCAACTTTGACACAGATGACTTTTACAGCAATGACTCTAAGAGGCGAGGCGCCTCCATGGGTGCTGACACCCCGTCAAATCGCCGGAGGAATCCGACTCGAAAATCCAGTGACCTCAAGGCATATCATCAAGCTGCCTTGCAAGATGATGATAACGACGTCCAAGACACAATTGAAGTCGGTGCCTATTACTCAGATGTCGATGACTCTGAGCTGAGAGACGCTGCTTCAAATAACTCATCCCCCCAGAATAAGATGCCATCAAAGGACTCACCTAAAAAGTCCCCCCAAAATGAGTCCACCAAGGATGCATTTGCCGCTCCTCAAGTTGGTGATAATCAACACCAGCTTGAAACAAAAGAAACCTTGTCTGTTCCCCAGGTTGAGCAAATCTCCTCAGACACAGTTTCTTCTGCTGTGGAACCTCCACGAACCTCTATCGAGGAACCTGTATCTCAACCTACAGAGCCGCAGGCCGAAAAACTCCCCAAAGTGGAACCCGAGCCGGAATCACTGAGTACAACGCATAAGTCACCAACCGCAGAAGATATTAATGAAGTAAAGCCGCCAGCAGTGGCAGTGGCAGTGGCAGATGCACAATCTGAACCAGCTGCCACGGCAGTGCCAGATTCTAATCCAGTTGAAGTGGAACCAGAGGTAGAAACAGAGCCAGTGCCAGCACCGACAATAGCACCTCTGCCAACTACAGCCGACGAGAACAATAAGAGTGAATCTGTTCACTCACCTATTGTTCCTGCATCTGAGCCTGTGCCTGTGCCTGTCAATGGAGTTGCTGAAGTCCCCACTACCGAACCTCTACCTCAAGATTCTTCTGAACCTGCTCTCTCTCTCACCAACACCAACTACAACACCGTTACCAATACCAACATCAAGCAAGAATCAACTCATCAAATCACAAACATATATCAATTTCCTACATCAACAGACAAGCTAATTGACCTTCATCAAGACGACAAGATGAACGCAATGGACAATATGGAGATCGATCCTGTTCAAGACAAGCATCCTACTCAAGATGTCGAAATGACGGATGCCGCGCCTCTTGATACACAAGAACTTGTACAAGAGTCTGTGCAAGAGCCTAGGCAAGAACCTGTGCAAGAGTCTGTGCAAGAGCCTGTAAGCAAGCCTGCACAAGAGCCCACGGAGCTCACACAAGAACCTGAACAACTTTCACAAATGCCCGAACAAGAACCTGTAGAAGAGCCCACGACAACAGCTCTACCCCCAGCTGCGTCGTCGCCTTCTGCATCAAAAGCTCGCTCTGCATCACCACCAAAGTCACCCTCAAAACCACCATCACCATCGCCTGCTCGAGAGACTGAAGAGCTTCGACAGTCTGTTGAGAATGTCGCATCTGCCCAAAATGTCACCTCCAACGATGTTTCCACGCCTTTGGAGGTGAACGGCGACTCGACAAAGGATGAGAAGGTGAACAATGAGACTGTTGAAAACAATGAAGACAAAGAGTCTGCACAAGTGTCGGCCACTGCCGACGAACTTCCCATCCCAGACTCGCCTGAGATTCCTCTCACTCAGAAGGAACCTACTACCATTTTGAGCCCTACAGAATTGAAAGCTCCTACTCCACCTCCTACTGAGACCATCGAAACTCCCGCTTCTTCTGCTCCCTCAGACACGAAAGCAAGTCCCCAGAAGCCTGTTGCTCCCCGGATTGCCCTAGAGTCAATGCCTCAGCCCACCCCCGTCGGCCGCTGGTCACATCTGAGGCCTTATGTCGATGGAGAGTTTACACTATACCCAGAGAAGAAGGGTCGCTCTGATGAAGACGGTGCCAATGATGACACAACACCTGAAGGAAAGGATACTGATATGGAGCCCATGGTGGAGGATCAGTATGATATCATGGATGGGGCGGGCCTCGAAGCACCTACCCCAGCACTGAATACTCCTACGCGCGGCTCTCCAGTGGCCGACTCCACAGATCCTACAGCTTTCAATTCACCCGCTCCAGGTGGAGATGATGGAGATGACGCCGACGTCTCTGAATCTCAGGAAGTTCCAGAACGCACTCGTTATTACAAATATAGAAAGCTCAGAGACCCTGAGGAGTACATCTCCATCCTCGAGAACTACGAGGACATGTCAACTGAAGACCTGTACGAACTCCTCGAGGCTGTCAATGTGTCCATGGTTCAGTGGCAGGATGAGTGGAATGATCTTGGCGCTGTTGTTGACGATTACGAGAACTCGCTCCGTCGAAGAGCTGCCGATGCCAAGTACGAAGCCCGTACTCGCAACCTCAACCAGCATGGTCTTAACTACGAAGAACCTGAATTCGCTGTCAAGGGTTACAAGTCTCGCGACAAGGAAGGTCTCAATGAGACCCGTTATCTCCAAGGACAAGATCGTATTATGGCTGCTGCCTATGGCTTTGAATATGATCCTCATCCCTCAAAGATTGGCAAGCAAAACCCCGAAACCCAACAGGTTGGAATCATGACGCGTGGACGATCTCTACGTAACCAACCCCGACAGACCGCAAAGGCCACTGAGACGGACGAGGTTGTCGGCAAACGTCAGCGTAAGCCTGTCCAGCTCTTTGATCCCGCAACACAGGATGTCAGCCGAAGCTCAACACCTGTGCCGCCCACTCGTGGTGGTCGTCGACGCAAGAACGCCAACGCTGAGGATGAGCCCCAAACCAATCTTTCGGTCAGCTTCAACACTGAGGCTGCCTCGGACAATGAGGCTTCGGGTCCCAAGACTAGGCGCAAGCGTGGTCGTGGCAAGAATGCTGTTGCTGCCGAAGAACCTGCCCCTACACCAGACGCCGAGGAACCAGTTCAAGAATCGCCCGCAAAGACTACTCGTCGTGGCCGGGCCAGACCTGCCGTCAAGTATGAAGAGGCTGATCCTAATGAGTTTGTCGATGACGAACCCCAGGAGGAAGAAGAGGTGCAGGAGAAGGAAGAGAAGGCGCCTGTCCGCCGTGCCATTGTTACTCTCAAGCTTCCCAGAGCTTACTATACCGATGTCACACCTGAAAACGAGATCACCGATAACGGTGACTCTCGCCCTACCACCGCCTCCTCTGAAGCATCTAACCACACTGTTGAGTCATCTTATTCATTCCGGCCCAAGCGACAGAAGCGCTTCCGCGACGATCCCAATGAAGCTGAAGAGTTGGCTCAGGCACCGCCCAAGAAGAAGGGCAAGCGAACCAGCGGGGGTACCACCACCACTGAGGTTCCATCTAGTGCTTCTACACCAGCTCCCTCTGTCGAACCAGCACTAGTGCCAAACAGCCGCAAGATTCAAAAGATCAAAGTGGTTAGATCTGGCCAAGATGCCAAGAACGGAGGGACACCCGCACCTCAAGCGCCTCCCCCTGCTGCTGCTGTTCCTGCTACAGGACCCCCCTCCGCTCCCCCATCTGTCGCAGGGGACGATGGAGATGATACACCCAAAGACTACAAGTCCATGACTAAGTCAGAGAAGATGTCTGCATCGATGAAGAGTAAGTTTCCCAGCGCGTTTCTCTTTGCTATTAACAAGCTAACACAATCACAGATCGTTGGGCCAATGGAAATATGGCTGGAGCCGTTGAGAAACGCAAAGCGACCCTGGCGGCTAAGAAGGCTGCTCAAGCGGCAGCCGAGCAAAGAACAGGTGTCACCGCTCCCAACAAACCTAAAGGCAAAGCCACCATCAAGAGAGACTCTTCCTCTCTCAAGATGCAGATGCAGCCTGATCAACCACAGATGCCACCGCAGCAACCGCCCATGCTGCATCAACCACCGCCCATGCACCCTCACCAGCATGAGCTTCCTCCTCATCAGTATCACCCTCACCAGCATCAACATCAACACCCGCCTCACCCGATGCATCTTCAGCAGCAACCTTCGATGCATCCAGGTCACCCTCAACATCTTCCTCCTCCCCCTCCTCCTCCTCCTCCCCCACCACCACCACCACCTCCTCATCCAGCTCGAAATCCCCCTCCTCCTTCCATCCATGGCCACCCTC
>JAADJF010000541.1:0-48289 GCA_012932015.1 Fusarium acutatum
ATGTCCTTCTTGGGCGGTCTGCAACGACGCGTCGGCAGACCGCCCAAGAAGGACATGGTGCTTCACAAGCCTGCTGAGGATATGCAGTTTGTTCAAGCGCTACTGGACGATACGGCTTGGAATCTTGATCCGTTTTGCGAGTATACGCCTGAGAGTCTCCCGTTTCCTATGGATGCGTGGCCTTCTGTGTCAGAGCTTGATCCACCTGAGCTTGAGCAAAAGATCATAGTGCCTAGTATGCAGGTATTCGAGAAATTATCTAAACTTAATGTCGATATCCACCGGGGATGGGAATTCGTGTCGCAGCTTGAGAATGACTTTCGGTTGAGCACATTTGTGTGTGAGGATCGGGAGAGACAGAACGGGTATCAGAATATCCAGGTGGTCTTGAAGGCGGCGCAGGAGTACCTTGTTGTCCTCAAGACACTGCATCGGCAGCTCGGGACACGGACTGTGTATTGCCAAGGTCGCAAGCCACATACAAACAGGATGATGCTGTCCCTGGAGGCAAACACAGAGTCTCCTGAGTTGATAGCTTCTTTGTCGGGTGAAGCGACACCAACATCCGGAAGCACTACACCCGAGCTTCCCCCTGTATTCGATTCGCCCACCATGTTTCTAATAATATCTTGCTACGTACAACTCACCAAACATCTTGAAGTTGTGCTCAGGATCATATTCAACTCAATATCAGATCCACACCAGGACCTCATCGATGCCGCTCCCATGTCGTTTGCCGATGTACCTCTAATCGAGCCGTCAACCCAATTCGTGCTCTTCTCCGAAATGTTTCGCCACATTATGAGTCAGATGAATCTTCTCATGGGACTACCTAATGCATGGTCAAGCCAAAGCGCTTGGACAGGTCTGTTGACCAATCAGCGGTTTCGGGATATGCTGAATACTGAGCTTGGAGATGTGGAGGATGGGTGGACAACGCGACCAAGCAAGTTGATGGAGATCAATAGGATAACAAAAGATATGCTGGACGAGTTCACCATGATGGGAATTTACTGAACATTTGCGCTGGCTCTGCAATCCAGGTAATAAGAGGAATTACATACGCGATTTCGTAGCGTAGGAGCAAGGTGCAGTCGTGAAATCGGATTCAGGGTGACGGTTAATCGGGGAAATTTATACTCTAAGTTAATCTAATCTCTTTAATGATAATTCATGGCTGAGCACACTGGTGTTGATGTGCTACTTCTTCGTCGTCCTCCTGTAGCATCAAAGTGCTGGCTCTTGTAGCCCAAATCTCATTCCTAGCCTCAACTCCTCGCAAAAGCCAAATAAAATCCATGCAAAGTCATTATAGGGACATAGAAAAGGTGAATTCAAATTTGTTGCTGCCACCTGCGTCAAAAACGAACGGGAACTTGATAGCCACGTCGAGTGGGAGGCTATCGGCAACAGGGCGTGATACCGTTGGCGTCGATCCTCGTCGGTTCGTCCTTGATAAAGTGTGCTCCTCGCTATTGGCTCTCTTATTTCTTCCCTTCTTAACCGGTGTCGCCAATGCCTTCTTCGGTTCCGATGGTGGTTCAACATTCCATTCGCAAGCGAGAACGCCAAACTCGACCTGCTCTGGGTTCTTGTGGGCGCTCAGGCTGCTCGACTTGGCGTATTTGACAAAGTTCTCTTGTAGCCAGGATTTGACTTGAAGAACTCGGGAGCTTATAGTCCAATCTTGCGTATCCGCTTCGAAGTAGCTTCTGTTCCCGCCCTCGAACCTGCATGTGCCTGTTTTCGCTTGAATGAGGTCAGTCATTGTCTCAAGCCTCCATCATCTATCGCTTACCTTTCAAGACTCTCTGGAACCCATGGCGATCTGTGGCAGCATTGAGGTCGGATTTGCGTAGAATGAGGTAATCGACAAAGAAGAACTGTTCCAGATTGGGGAGATATTGAGCCAAGAACCTGTACAAGTGTTTTGGGTACCTGACTTTATCAGGAGTGCTGTGGATTAGGCCGCAGTTTGGACATCGCCTGGGCGATTGTTGCTCATACCATTTGTGGCAATATCTGACCGCGACCTTTCGAATTTGATCGAGTCCTGAGCAGTTCAGAACCTGGTTGAAGCGGATGCTGTCTTCGTAGACTTCAGGTGGGACGTATTCAAGATAGATGACAT
This sequence comes from Fusarium acutatum, assembly GCA_012932015.1. Lineage (NCBI taxonomy): Eukaryota > Fungi > Ascomycota > Sordariomycetes > Hypocreales > Nectriaceae > Fusarium > Fusarium acutatum. Next base: position 2,132 of record JAADJF010000541.1, read on the forward strand.
CCGAGAGGGAGTTGAGGCTAACGATCCGGCCAGTGTTAAGGCGGAAAGTCGTAGGCCGATTTGTAAGGGACTTGGCTACAGCGGCAGCTTCATTGCATGTGACGGAAAGTTTGGTGAGCTGTTGATGGAGATTCGTGTAATAAGAGATGTCGGCTTGTGGAGTGGGGTATTGAGGCTTCAGTGTACCGTACACCTTTGCAGTAGGGCGAGCTTCCCTTCTGACCTCGAGCGCCATCGGATCAACATTCTCATCGTGTTCTTCAGTACTTGCGTGGAGGAACATAGGCTCTTTGAGCCACCATTTTCCAAGCCCTGTTGCTGGGTGCCAGTCCGTGTCGATTTTGAGAAAGTGCATGCCGGGAGTCTCCAGGGTAGCTTGCCATATCTGGGCACGTATCTCTGGCGGCAGGTGAGGGAAAGGCGAGAAGGTGCGGCAATCTTCAGGTATCTGGAACTTGATGGGAGTCTCTATTGATTGTAGAAGGGCCTCTGTAGAAGGCTCTGTATCCTTTGATCCCGTGGGATGTTGAACGGAGACGCCATCGTGGGCATTATCAAGGTCGTGAGCACTCATGATAGCCATGGGCCATGAGCTTATCGTTATCTCGCGATCATGAAGGAGGGGTGTAGATTAGAAAGACGAACGATCAAAAGAGCGAAGACGACGCAACAAAAGCGATCGGCGGAGCTGGATGAAGTGAAGAGAAAGTGAAGATACAGAGTATCGATGGTGTTGCAGAAACAAAAATGATGGAGTGAAGTTGGAGAAGTAGCGGAAGCTTCATATCTGTGGCCAGTGAGTAATCGGTACCGGCGGGGAAGCAGGCAGTCACAGCCAGTCTCCCAGTTCCCGTCAGGTTGGGTTGGAGAAGGTGCTGGGTGTTGCTGCACTGTAGTATGCAGAGTTCAGCCGCTAAACAGGCAGCTCAGCGCCACAACGCAGCACTATCAGCTCTGCCTGGGTTAGTTTCAACGGATGAGGGACTGCAATCTGTGAAATATCATTATTACATATCGTTTGAATTGTCAAATGCATTGGCTATGCTTTGAAATGTCCTGCGATGTCTCTTGTCTCGTGATTTGGCTTGTGTAAAGCGCTTCACCGCATTTACCTTGATGATTCAATGCTTCGGAAGATGCGCCAACCAACGCATGCCACCGCACCTTGACGGGTCATATCAAGCTGTCAGGTGAGAACTCAATCCGATTTAATTGCCTACAATTCGTTATTTCACTTGCTGAGGCTTACAATGTCATTTCTTTTAATATTTTATGAAGTAAACAGCTTAAATTGGTGCAAGGTATTGCTACTGCATTTTTGAAGTCATATGTCAGATCTCAATCTACGTGGGACATGAGATCCATGGCTGACTTTTGTGACACACAGCCATTACAACTACTGAGGAAAAGACACTCTCCTTAACATTAGGAATAAATAAAAAGCCAAATAATCAGAAACAAAGAAAAAACGTCTGGATTGCGCATTCTAAGCATTGAAGTTGTTTGTCTGCAGCCTTCCACTTTCAAGAAGGTTGAAGAAACATACAGATCACAAGCAAAAGTAGGGAATGATCCAATTGACAAAGAGTGGACGATACATATTAAGCGTAAATAACGATAATCTCATTGCAGTCTAAGTACCTATAATTTTGAATCCAACTCCTACTTCATTGCCTCCAAGCCAAAAAGCACACCGCAACGATTAATATCCAAACCTCTGCCCAACAAGCTCCTCACTCAACCTCCACAACTTCTCAGCCTCAACAGCATCTCGCGCCCAAGCCTTGACGGTATCAACAAAAGGATCAGCAACCCTCGCCTCCAAGAGATGAGCGCCATTGCTTGCTATGTTATTATTAGTATTTATTCGTCCCCATTTGGAAATAATATCTCACCTTTAATGTTGGGGTCGAAAGCAGCGAATGCATGTGTCGCAGCGCCGACTTCGACGGGAACAGGGGGAATAGCTGTCCATCCTTCAGAGTTACCACGTGCACGATGAGACTTGACTGGAATTTGTTAGTTAGAGAATTAGGAGGGCGAAAAGTCAACTTACTGAAAGTGCCGAGGTCAGCATCCATGCTGGCAAAGTCTAGATGTGTGCCGAGACCAGTTGACAGGATGAGGCCGGGGTGAACACTATAAGATTGAAGACCACGACTTCCTAACTTTTGAGCCAAAGATACAGAGAAGAGCATGTTTGCAGTCTTGGATTGACCGTAGGCACTCCATTGGTCGTAAAGCTCGCCGTCCTGTTCAAGTTAGTATGGTACAACATGCAAGCATGGATGACTTACACTGAAGTGAGGATCAGCGAAGCGAATAGGGCCAAGACTGTGACCATTGCTCGAGATGTTGACAACACGAGGTGACTCAGAATTAAGAATCTTATCCATAATCAAGTTTGTCAAAAGGAAATGTCCAAGATGACAAATAGCAAACTGCATCTCATAGCCATCTACACTCTTGGTGTATGGAATAGCCATGACTCCAGCATTGTTAACAACGACATCAATGCTAGATACATCACTCCAGCTGTTGACTTCCTCAGCAGCCTTACGCACCGAAGCCAAAGAACCAAGATCTACCACAAGAGAGCGGACCTTGACAGAAGGGTTCGTCTTGGTGATGGCATCGGACATTTCCTGGAGTTTGGAGGCGTTACGGCCTGCAAGGATGAGAAGGGATGGGGATTTGGAGGCGGTTTCTAGGATGAAGGTTGCGCCGAGGCTGTTGGGTGTGACACCGGTTGTGAGGATTGTTTTGCCCTTGACGATGTCGGCATACTCGTTGACGAGGTCGTTGGTGGTGGTTGAAGCAGAGTGAGGAGACATGGTGATTGAATTGATAGTTTATGGAGACTCAAGATGTGTTTTGTAGTGTACTGATGAGTGTTTGTTCTGAATTGTGAATGTCGATGACGAGTCTATTCAAGTGGGAATCCCCTACGATATTTATACAAATCGCCATTTCTAAAATCCGAAATTGATGTCGTCGAGATCGTTTGGCGCATACCAATAAGTGAAGTGCCAGTGTTGCAGTACATCGCGGCTGGCGTCAGCCATCGGCGTGGGAGGGGCCGATGCTGACGCTTTTTTACCAACATGTCCGAAAGGCCAATCATATTACGAGTTGATTGAGACAACCTTCGCTTTTCGGACTTTAGAGCAAGGGTATTATCGTACTGCAGGATGACGGCAAAGGTGCAGCGATGCGTTTATAGATCCCTTTTGAGACTAGAAAGTATAGGATGAGAGGAATCATTGAGGCCGCCCCAAAGTCCGCCAGAAGTTTACGAGTGGATTCATTAATCGCATCGGAGATACTAAAAAGTCCTTAGTTGCTGATACAAAATCTCTCCCAATTATAGAGGAATTTCTCCGGTGTCTTAGTCTATTGATGGTTTGTGCACCGTCATGGTGTATGCCCTCACTTCAGAAGATAGCCAGAGTAACTGTTCCAGAACGCACTATCACCAACATCTCACATGAAATTCGGAGAAATATCGCTTTTGCTTCTTTCTTGATTTCTGTGGAGGAGATCTTAAGTCCCTATATGTACACTGAAAGCAAGTCTATACCTTCTTTTGCCATATAACACCCGGGTATCCTCTTCTATCCCAACGCCATCCCAAAAGTGCAAACCCCATATAGACGTAAATAGCCATCAACCTCCTCAACTCTCATCACCCAAGGCAACCTCCCACTCCTGCAATACCGTCGGCTCTTGCACCGCACCTCCCGAAATCCCACTCAACCACGCCCTACACGCTTCAAGGTGCGCATAGTCTGCATCATCGTGACCTCTTAAACCCTTCATCTTGACATCTGCGACTTCTAGCACACTCCTACCTGCTGCATCGCGAACGTGAACACAGGCGCCGCTCTCAACGAGTTGTTTAACAGCGAGTTTGTGACCACAGCGAACAGCTACGTGCAGTGCTGTTTCGCCTGACCGATTTCGAGCGTTGACTTGTGCGCCGGAATCGATGAGTTCTCGGATGATATCCGGGCCGATTTTGTAATCATCATCTTCAGGGAGTTGAGCGACGAAGGCCATTAGGGGTGTGTAACCGTGGATGTCGTAGTGGTTTGGATCGACGCCTGCCTTGAGGAGGTTCTGGAGAAGAACAAGACGGAATTGCAATCTATCGGTGCACGAGTCCGAGTTCTTAACGGTCTTGTCTCTTCGGCGCCTTCGGTCGATTGGCGCGCCGTTCTCATCGAGGTAGTACTTTTGCGTGATACTGGTTTCACTCAGTGTGGCAGCTGCGAGACAATGGAGTCCATTACGACCTTGGTGGTCTTCAAGCCGAGGGTTGAATTCCGCATCATTGATGTACTTGAGGAGTTGTGTCTCTTGATGGATATCGTCAAAGTGCCATGGGTCAGCAATGCTAGCTTGTCGAGACATTGGTACCGGGGGGTCGACGTCCATAGCCTGTGTGCTCGCTCTGCTGATACCCAATCCAGACTCTGGGATGGCTGAAAAAGTAGGTGTCACGTTGAAGGCGTCCCTCTTTTGATAGCTAGTCGCACTGCACAGCCCGAGTGCATGATTTCGTAGCTCAGGTGGTGTGTCCCGTAATAACAGAATATGCAAGAATGAGCGTCCATAGCAGTCGCGCGCACTGAAGTCGAATCCTTTGTGGGCGAGTGCATCCAACAACTGCTTCAGCAACTCCTGATTTTGAGGTTGAAACCAGGTAGTGTGCAATACGTGAAGGAGTGTCTGGCCCGCTGTATTCTGCACATTCAGGACATAGTTGGCCTTATCCGAAATGATGGCTTGAAAAAGATAATCCGACAAGAATCGTGCAGCCATCAGATGAAGTGCCGTATGTCCAAACTTATCGCGCTCTTCGAATGAACTACCATGAACAGCGGCTGATAATGCATCGGTGCCAGTTTGAGTTGGGCCATGTGCTGTGATCCAAGCCGGCTCTTCAATCTCGTGGATAGGGCGGCAGAAACAAGCCAATTTTTGATGAATCTCATCTTGTGGAAAACATGTATATTGCGCAAATTCGTCGATGCAGAGGAAGTTTCCGGGAAGGTAGTAAGGTCCCATGGGCAAGTGAACTGGTGCATCACGATCGTTGAGCCATGATGCCACACTTGGCTCTTCATCCGAGATCGGAGATAGACTGGTTCCTCGACGGTTGAGAGGTGCTGTATATCGTTTTATGAGGCGCTTTACTGTCTTGACATACGGATGCGAATAGTCATTGAGTATTTGTCGTAAACTTCCAGTAGTGCAGTCCGTAGATGTAGTCATGAATGTGGGTCGCTGTAAGAAGTTTCGAAATGTACTGTTGTCCTCCTGGTTTTGTTGGATCTGTCTTTGAGCGGCCGTTCCATTATTTGGAATAGATTGCTGCGGATATTGGTTGAAAGGCGGAACCTCGAGCGAAACTCTGGTGCCGGGATCTCTAACAAGATGCGGCGTTGGGATAGCGTTGAGAGCTGGAATAGGTCCAGAAGCTTGGGTTGGAGATGCGACGGAATTATGAGTAGAGCTCGTGCGTGTAGGAGAAAGAGCCAGCTCTTCTAATCGGCGAACCATATCATCTTCGGTCTTGGGGTGAAGCCATCGTGGCTGTTTGTTGAGCATCGCATTGAGTGTCTTATGGGCGGAATCTTTACTATACAACTGTTAGTGTATATCCACAGCGCAACGTCAAGAGAAACATACCCAGGCGCAGGAGTATCGGGAGATCTAGCATGAACAACCGCCATAATCTTCTCCAAAGGGAGAGTCGTATAAAGATAAAGCCGTGAGACTTTTCGTCGCGATGAAGGGGTCCATAGTGGCGGTCTTCCAGTTGTGGTATTGTTTGATCCGCTAGGCGAAGCAGATGATATCGGAACTTGAAGGTTAAGAGGCGAAGCAACGTTATTGTTCATTGCGCTGAGCTTTGATTCACAATCAACAACAAATGGAAAGAAACGCAATCAGAGGGATTTCCGATGCTGCTTTTAGCTATAGTTCACGAGGCTGTCATGATGCTGATGGTTGATACGGGAATTGCAAGCTTATAAGTCAGCTCCCTCTCAGGCCAGAGTCGTAGGTCGCTAGAGGGCAGTGGTGAAGAGAAAAAGATGGCCGCCAGAACAGGCCGGCGGGCCACAAATAACCTGCAGCAGACTGTGGAATGGGAGAGGTGCTGCGCCTCAGCGCTCGCAGGAGGCCTGTTCGGAAAGAGGTTGCGAGAGCTACAAATGGATGTTTGTGTGAGACAGAATATGCTGTAAATGGATAGCTAGAGAGTAAAAGTCCGTAGGATGTCTGAGTGCCGTGCTCCCGATGCATTGACGTTTGTGATCTGGAGATAGATGGAGATAATCTAATCTGCAACTAAGACGCCGAGGCCATTCCGGTAGACAGCTATAATACAGGCCATTTGATAGTGCTACAGGGCTCTATGTTACAGTTCCCACCAATTACTGCTAATATGGGCCATTTCAATAGTCTCAACCTGAACGTAGTTACGTCAAAATTCTTAATCATTTGATCTATTAAATGATGAAATACTCAATTCTCCATCACACAACCAGATCCGAACCTGTCAACTCAGAGGGAACCTTGGTCGCTGCCCCGGCATCAGTGGAACACATGCAGAGGCGCAGATCACGGCTGTGCGTACTGTGGCTCCAGGCACAAAAAGCCTTGCGCCACACCAACGAGGCTTTTCGGCATCACCACCAACTTCTATGCAGTATTTCAGTATAATGCTTCTTCTCTTTTCTCAATAGCGGAGATGAATGATGTCAATATGTTTGAAGAGAACAGAAGCTCTTGGATTTATACTAACGATGATGGAATTGCCGAGACTGAAGAACCAACTGCCCGACTAGGGTTGGATTAATTGAACGGATATTAGACATACAATAGATTGGATGCTTCATATATATAATTATCGAATGACTTCTATTTAACAGATTTTATCATCTTACTAGGAGATATTCAGTTACAGAAAACGGTTTGCCTTGGCATCCCTTCTCTGAAACGTCTCCCTCCAAACGCGCCATGTATGTCATCATCCCTTGCATTCGCCGCCTCATTAGTTGAAACAACCGCGCTCGACGTCTCAGTAAGTCATCCGACCTCGAAAACCAGACAAATCTACCCCGCCATAAATCCAGCTGCCATTTATCAACTCTAGCGGTAAAATCGGTTGGTTGTTTGTAGCCACGATAACGTTTCTTTCATGGCTTAACTGTTGAAACCTTGAAGCCATCGACGACACACCTAGGTACCTTGTGATAGCTAGTACGTAGACAATATGTCATCGTCCGAAATGTTGCGGGTGTAAATGGACAAAGGGAGAATTAAGTGATGAGACATTCTCAGACGACTCCATGGATCTCATTCAAGAAGTCGTTTGCTTCCCTTTGTTTCGTTCTGAAGATCCAATCACGGCTATTCTTAAACCTCCAAATGTTTCTATCACACACCCCTGCATAGCCTATGCCCTTCAAAGAAAACCTGACAACAATCCGATATCATCCTCTGACAGTCTGGCTCTATCTCAACCCATTATCATTCATCCTTTGTCATTTTCACTCTTCAGCATCCTCGCCGATGTTCTATCACACCGCAACTACAAGCCACATTTCCATTCAAAACACGCCTATCTTCTGGAACCCTTCCACACGCCACTATCTGCTTCCCGCATTCCAGAGCAGAGACATGTCTCCCCTTTTCTCCTCAACAGCCACAAGCCTTTTTGACTTTCGGGGGAAATCCCGCCCTGTTTCTGTTCCCAACGATCCGGTTGAAACGGTCCCCTAATTTGTTTTGCTCACCCCCTCTCCTTTGTTCTAGCGCTGTTCCACGTGATGAATCGAAGGAGATAGAGTTTGGGAAAACTGGTATCACATGGAGACACTAGTGACGACAAAGGATTAAGTGACTTCACGTGATAAACGGCTGGGCTGTTCAGCTTCGAGGTAAATTTGAAGCAGTCAGCCAGTTGCGCGAGTTTAAGTGAAAAGGCATTTTGAGTAGCACAAAGAACAAAGACGTACTAAGATATGTCTATAATTGATGATGTGGTATCTTCGACAACAAAATTACACAATATTATCCAAAAATCGTAACCATTCTTTCTACCACTACTTGGCCGAGCCAAGATCGTCTAAATCATACTATGTACATAGTGAAGCTTATTATGTTTGTAATAAATAAACAGCAAAGGGAAAGTTTTATGTTCCATGATGCATTTACAGAAGAACGGCAAAGATACCGGCGGCAGCGACGGCCATCTCGACACCGAAGCGAGAAGCACCGGCAGTGACCTCGACAGCGGGGGCAGTGCCAGTGGGGGCATGGTAGGGGAGAGTGGCAGAAGGCTGGCTGGGAGCAGGAGCCTGGTAGGTCTCAGTCTTAGCAGGAGGAGCAGGGTAAGCAGAGTGCTCAGGCTTGGAGGGAGTCTCAGGCTGCTCAGGCTTGGCAGGAGCGGAGTACTCGGGCTTAGGAGCAGGGTACTCGGGCTGAGCGGGGTGAGAGGGCTGCTCAGGCTTGGGAACGACAACGGTAGGGTAAGAAGGAATCTCCTTGGTACCGGTGGCGTAGACAGTGGTCTGCTGGACGGTCTCGGTGGTGACAGAGCCGTAAGGGCAGTTGGGGACCTCAGGACCGCACTTGGTAACGGTGTAGACCTTGGTGAGGTAGGCAGTCTTGGTGGTGTAGAGAGTGCTGTGGGCAGGAGGAGCATAGCCAGTGGGCTTGGAGTGCTCCTCAGTGACAGGGCAGACGGTGGTAGAGACAGGGACAGTCTCGGTGGTGACGGAACCGTAAGGGCAGTCCTTGACCTCAGGGCCGCACTTGGTGACAGTGTAGACCTTGGTGGAGTAGACAGTCTTGGTGGTGTACTCAGGAGGAGCGTAGCCGGTAGGCTTGGAGTGCTCCTCGGTGATGGGGCAGACAGTGGTGGAGACGGGGTAGCTCTTGGTGGTGACGGATCCGTAAGGGCAGTCCTTGACGGTAGGAGGGCACTTGGAGACGGTGTAGACCTCAGTAGAGTAGACGGTCTTGGTGGTGTAACCAGTAGGCTTGGGGTGCTCCTCAGTCACAGGGCAGACAGTGGTGGAAACAGCAACGGTCTCGGTGACGGTGTAAGGACCGTGAGTTCCGTAAGGGCAGTCCTTGACGTAGTCAGGGCACTTGGAGTAGGTGTGGACAGCAGTGGTGTAGACAGTCTTGGTGGTGTAAGGGACGGTAGCCTCAGTGGTCTGGGTACCGTGGGATCCCTCAGTGGTGGAAACACCAGCAGTCTTGGTCTCAGTGCCAGTAGGAGCGGTCTCAGTCTTGGTCTTGGTGTTAATAGGAGCAGTTTCAGTCTCTGTGCCGGTAGGAGCAGTCTCGGTCTTGGTGTCAGTGTTGACAGGGGCGGTCTCTGTGCCGGTAGGAGCAGTCTCGGTCTTGGTATCGGTGTTGACAGGAGCAGTCTCGGTACCAGTAGGGGCGGTCTCAGTGCCAGTAGGAGCAGTAGCAGTCTTGGTGTCAGTGTTGACGGGAGCAGTCTCAGTACCGGTGGGAGCGGTCTCAGTCTTGGTCTCAGTGCCGGTAGGGGCAGTCTCAGTCTTGGTATCGGTGTTGACAGGAGCAGTCTCGGTACCAGTAGGGGCGGTCTCAGTGCCAGTAGGAGCAGTAGCAGTCTTGGTGTCAGTGGAGAGGTCCTCGGTGGTAGAGTCGCAGTCCTCCTCCTCAGTGGTGGTGTTGGTCTCAGCAGGGGCAGTGGTGGTGGAGGCAGCCTCGGTAGTGACACCGGTGGCAGTCTCAGTCTCAGAGGTAGCAGTATCAACCTTGGTGGTGCCGGTCTCGGTTGTAGCGGTGTCAACCTCAGTGGTACCAGTAGTGGCAGTCTCGGCCTCAGTGGTACCGGTGGTGGCAGTACCAGCCTCGGTGCTAGCAGTCTCGGTGGTAGAGACGGCAGCAGCAGTGGTGGTAGTGGGGAGGACACAGGTGCAAGCCTCCTGGAGGGTTTGACGGTCAGCGCAAGCTGTGGGGAGCTCGCAGCTCTGGATGTGGTCGCAGAAAGTGGCACCGAGAGCGTGGACAGCCTGGTAGCAAAGGTCATCGGTATCACACTCGCATGTCTCAGTGACAGGAGGGAGCTCGTTGTATCGGGGGGAGATGTTGGCAGAAGCCAGGCCAAAGGCCATGGCCATAAAGACGGCGCTCTTCATTATGTTGGAAAGAATGTACAGATTCAGTAATGAACGAATGGACTGCGGTAGAACTCTGAAGAGTTACTTATATTCCGCGAAGACTGTAATAAGAAAGAGTGACTAGAAGAGGAGTGGGAAGGAAAAGTTTGCCCATATTGGTCGGAGGATGGTGTTTATATGCAAGAAACGACCGAGTGAGCCTGGTCCGTCCATCCATTCATCCCCTACCCTGCCTCTCTCCCCCATCTCTTCCTCTCTCTCACTCTCACTCTTCTAATCCTCTCGCGGGCATGGGCCGCCGTTGGGCGTGGGTGGGTGACCCATACCCAAATTTTGATAGTGTGCCTGAGCTTCGCGTTAGTTTAGGGCGCTATTGAGCAGGCCTTCACACCCATGTGAGAGATGAGCAGATGGAACTAATCCAGAACGAGAACCCTGCTCAGTGCAGTGCTGTAAATAACGGGCTCTTGTGCCGTCAGCCCGGTCTTGGCCGTGAAAGGCGCCTGTTAGAAAAGCAACAGTCGAACAAAGTGCGTGCGGGTCAAAGAACGATGAAAGTCGTTAGCCACTTGGGTAATGGTGCGCTGAGTCGGGTCTCCACAGGGGTGGTCCCCTAACCCCTGACTAAATCGTGGCTAAACTAACCGCTTTGGGTGTTGTTAGCGGGGGTCGCTAAGAGGCAGTCGCCGAGAGCTGCGGTGGAGCGATACGATACTGGGATTAACATACAAGGACTTTCGTCTATTTGAGTCGGGAAGACGTTTCCAAACATTCAACCTTGCAAGGCCTAAAGGTCTAGAGATGAGTAGCTGAGCAATAGTTTCTCATCGGATGTCGCACCAAAGAGTCCGGTTACTTGGGTAGTTGATGCTATTACACCTCGTTATTTCAGCTCAAGGTTGGACCAAATAGTTTGCGATAACCTTGATTGATACGAATAACCTTCTGGAGTATCCCAGCAGCTGAGGCTGTCTATTCCATGTTTCCTAGTTGCTGATACCGATAGGGGTAGTATCCTTCATTTCCTGTCTAACACTATGCAACTGTAATCGCATGTTGTTAGTCATCGGCAGTTTGTATTGTTCCTCTGCTAGCCTTTGTCGGCCATTGGATCTAGCATCAAAGAAGGTTTGTTATTTTTAGTGTCGAGTGTTCACTCTATCGTCTTCTCCGGAGCAACATGGAGAATAGGAAATTAAGCAACGCGTATCGGGTTTGTTAGTGAAGGGACAGTGACAGACAATACGTTACCCTACGGAGCGATAACGACCGAAGAACCACAGATTCCAAGTTTTGGCATCTCGAATTTTCACTGATCGCCATGATGATCACCGAGATCTTTTCTGGAATCTCACCGATCGTGATGGTAGCCTACGAATGGTAGGATCATAACCCCCAAGAACCCGAAGAAGCCGTTGGTTTTAGTGGGAATTGTTTCCTTGGTCTGCTTCAAAGAAGCCCCTCATGATGACTTGCTTGCACTCCACCAACTTACAGAGCTGACGTTTTGTTTTCTATTGTTCCCTTTCTTGACTCTCAGTTAATAATATCTTTAGAACAAGAAAGACAATATTGTTTAACTGTTGCATACTCTTTCGTTCTCTTTTGGTTCTTTCATCTTCATCAAATGCCGTTTATAGCATTACACAGCCTTCACATTCTGTTTCGGTACCACACAGGTTCCAAAAACGTCCATCTTGTGTGCCCGTTGATCCCTACCAATGACCATCGCACGATCAACACTGAAAGTTCGGGTACCTGACAGCATGCAGATTTTAGCGTCCGCAATCTCCAGAGTGAGTGGATGAAACCGACAAAGGAAACACACAGAAACACAACCAAGCGTCATAGACCGTTTGTCAAGGCTTGTATTAACCCAAGGGGGAGATTAAAGAAGGATGAACCCAATTGCCACGAAAAAAACGGGCATCGAAAGATCCGGTTGTTTGGTGGCTTGAGGGCACTTTGAAAGAAGCGCTACGAGAGCGGTGCAATTTGCATCATTCGCGCTGTGGCGTCTTCTAGAGTCCAATTGGCGTCCGTGACTCGCCCACTTGGCCCCAAGCCATCGCAAGCAATTGGCGCATGCAAGAGGGTGTGTTTATGCATCTGCATAAATGAATCGTTTCTACTTTTTAGGGGTAAAAACGGAGGAGACGATGCGAAAGCGTTCCTGACGGTGGCTGTCGTGCTACCGGTAGTGGTAGTTATAATCGTCTTATCTACGGTGGCACGGAATTACTAGGGAAGCTTTGTTGACGATACCCAATGATCCATGATTGATAGGACCCTTTGTGAAGTGTCAAGTTTCGACATCGTCCGGTCATTCGATTCGACTGAAACTTTTTGGCATGAATAAACAGTCAGTGCTCTGGGATCCATGCGCCGAGGTTGATTTGGAATTCTCCAACAATCGACAGAGTAGTTCATCTCATTGGACCACTACCCCTGCCCCTGAGTTGTGGTCTTCCCTGTTCATAAAATAATACCTTGCCGGTGATAATTGAATAAATCGCGATAATGCAAGGGACATGACCTACGAGGTAACATTTTGTCGCACAAAAATCGTAAGGGTTCAACACGATCTGATGAATCCTTGCTCATTACCACGCGATAGCCCCAGGGACCAATTGATATCCTCGTCTTGTCGCTCTCCTTAACTGAAGTTGATTCAACGACTTCAAGCCTCAATAGCTCAGCGGCTGCGGGAGTGGAGAGCCATCTCCCGCTGTGAGACAAGACGATACAAAACGACACGTTCTGTCGGTTGAAGCCGCATTCCAAAGCGAAATAACTTCAAATCGTATGTACTTATTTCCTATCGCGCTTCTCTTTTTTCCCCATATAAAGCGTAGTCCACTTTCTCGTTCTGCTTTACCAATGCTGCCCCTGTCACCGGAGACGATTTGTGTTAGCGCACCACGCCAACGGTGATAGTTCCATGCAGGCCTGTCACTCTCAAACCGCGCCTGAGTCTGCTTTTTCCCTTCTTGGTGAGCTCTTCGTTGGCCGTTGCTATTGTGTTGGCCTGCAGCATGGAAAAGGGGAATCCTTTCGTCATGGGAGCATGCTACCGATGCAGAGGCATACAGGCATTCGGCTAACACGTCTTGGTCATTACAGTTCAGCGCATACTATCCCCATAGTGATGACTGATGCATGGGGACTCTGAGTTTTCCTATCAGCCCATTATGCCTTGGCAACCCGTGCTCAGGCCTAGTCGTATAGCCAAAAAGCAATGTCATCTATTAGTCTAAATGTCAATTTCATCTTCACTATCACTTTCGCACGCTCTGGTGCCTTGGACACTTTTGCCACAACTGGAGCCAAGAAGGAAGCTCTGCTCGTCCCGATGATCTGCCCCAGATAGGAGAGGGGAGCCCTGTTGGCGTCTAGAGGTCGAGGCCAAGCTGAACGCAGGGGTTCTACATAGTATGTTCAAAGCGTCGAGCTATCGAAACTTGGAATTGATAGTTTTGCGAATAGCTTGTCTTGGCCAAGCTCACGTCTATTCTGGGCTTTTGCGTTGCGCTTGCGAAGCTAGCCTTGGGATTTGCGGAATGAGGCTCCTGAGTTTCTGTTTTGTTCAATGCGAGTGTGATGATGGTGTGGTGCTGTCAAGCTGTGCTGGAGGTGGTACGTGGTGAACTCTGAGTTAAAGAAGCTATCAGTCCCAGCAGTGTTTTTGTTTTGGGTTGTCCTCGTTGTTGATGTTCGTCACCTTGTCAACGATATGCTATACCTTTCGAGCCTGGATCTGTTGTCCCTTGTGACTCATTAATGTTATGCGCTGATCCTCCTCAACTGATAGACTTTTCAGCCTCTGAGGCAACAGAAAGGCTATCTCAACACAATGCTGACCTCAATTGATAGTACTCGCCTTGGCCGTCGATCGGTGCTCTTTGTATAGAAAACCGCTCTCTCATCTGACCTGCGTTCCTCCTGGCGTAACCATAGGTTCTATTCCCCAGTTCGTGTCAAATTGGGGCTGCATTGCTCGCATTTATGCTATGATCAATCCTCAAGTCACCGTTAACCTTGTCCTTTTCGTTGGCCCATGATAGAAGATCTCATTCTTCTCAGGCTATCCATGCTAGACTCAGCTAAACATGATCTTACCGTTGAATACTGAGGCCCATTGCCTCAATTTTGGATGGAATTGCGCCCTCAATAGTATGCCGAACTTGACTTACGACCTCAGTGATGAAGGCAATGTGTGTGGATGATGAACTGTCGATGAGAAAACATGACAGGAGAATAGTCAGCAGCTCACAAATGTAAGTACATGCATACCGAATATATTTCAGATAAGTCTCGGTAGTTGCAAATAGGGCTGTGGACCGTTGGAATGTAAAGTTTCGATTGCCGATGCACTGGAATGTTGATGGAGCTCAAGGTTTGAGGCTTCAGAAGTGGGACAATGAGGCTCTGCATTGGCTCCATAACGGCTTCGAGAATGATTTTGAGATTCTGAAGTCTTACTAAGTCTGTTGTTTTCTTGTCCAAAATTGGTTCAGGTAAAGGATGTGGTCTATCGTAGAGTGACTGAGATGATGCATCCGAACCTTGCAATCCAAAGACAATTTCGGCTTCACATCTCTGGCACCTAATACTTTGACGGGAAAGTACAAGCGGATGACAAAGGATCAAACCAGACCATATTTCTTTGGCATACGTATTGGAACTGAATGAGATCGTACAGCCTAGCTTGAGTATTGATCATGGTCTTGAGATCATTTACGAACCCATAAAATCCTTCGCCTGCTTGCTTCAGGTGTAGGGTAGTGAAATACCCGGTGCAAATGAACAATCTGGTTTTATAACCTCGAAATGAACAATAATGACAGTGCTAGCTAGACACACCTCATTATAGGGACTTAATATTTTTATATTCAGACTACGTCTAGGGATGCTCAAATAGTCTGTGCCTACAGCTTCCCATAGTTGTGATATCGTGAAACGCTGACAGCAACATAAAGCTAGCCCTACAATGTGCCAAGAACATGTCAGTGAGGCGCTTCAACCACCCGTCTCAAATTGATATCTGTCAAACTGACATCGATTCGAAAGGGCGTTGGCATTATGGCTGCACTGAAAAATTATCTCAGGAGTCAGATATCGGTTCCCTCCCAAAGTTACCATTGAATGAGCATGTCAAGGCAGCCTAGTCAAGCCCCTTATGAGGTCATCCAGACGAAAATGATCTTTCGTCAGAATTGCAAATTCGCAAATGCCGTCTTGAGAGGGTGGCAACTGACCGACAGGATATAAACTACATGGCCTTGATTTCCAGGGATGCATTGAGCTTCATGACGGTCGTTATGAACTTGTAAGCATCGTGATAATCGCCTCCCTCATCGCCCATAGGTTTTGAACCGATTCCGCCCTGAAACGTGCAGTAAAATGTCTGGGAAGGCCTCCAATAAGATAAGAGCACAGGGAACTGGAAGCCAACTGAATTAATTGGACCCTCTGATCTTACACTGATGATAACCGTCCTGGATTGAAACTGTGGCGCAGCAACTCTTTTCTTTCCACTTCAATGACCATCAGTGAAAATATGCTGAAAAGCGCTCAACTCAGGGCCTTTCATCATCCATGAAGACAATGTAACATACTATCTGCAAGTTGCCGCAAATGAGTGCCAAAATTCTCACCGAAGTACTTCTCATACTCAATCACTGCTCCCTTATCTTTTGGGGGCCGGCTGGCTGAGCGACTATCTTGGCTACCTCTTGTGGCTGATGTCACTGGGGGTTTCTAACGATTTTTGAGTTCTGCGCAATTGCGGGTGTATGAGACGGGTCCCATTCCCGCCAAACATTGAGTTATTCAACTTTTTCTGAACTGTCCGCGGCGCAGTCTCCGTTTCAGTTTGCTTTTTCGCCACCGTCCAATTGAAGCATTCACGGTGGTGTTGTTGGCCTGGCGGTTGACTTCTATTGCCTCTACGCTTCTGCGCGATCGTGGCTTGATGGGGGCCGTTTCTTTGGTGGGGGATCGCGGATGCTGGAGTTGAGAGGAGTTGAAGGTGGTGTTTTTCCAGTTTGAGGCTGCTCAAAGTCCCCTTTCTGCGTGTTTGCGATTGAAGGGTTACTTGATTGATTTTAATATAAATAGAAGGTGTTCTCATTCCTAGAATAGAGGTTTTGATATCATCATCAATATATTGACTGTCTTGTTCCCTTTGAACCTATCACTGCAACTTGAGCTTAAAGCAACCATACAACCAACCAATCAGTATACTTCTGAACAAACAGAACAAACCAACATGCCGTCTTCAACTGCCAACCAGTAAGTTATTGACAACTAACATGTCAAAGATGATCCACTGACAGTCATTTCTCAGATCCTACAACTACCCGGTCTACAGCAACACCTCTGGTGGCTCGACTTACACGGGTGGCCACGCCGCTTCCAATAACACCATGCTGAACCAGTGGGCCACCACCCCAGACTCCACAGAACGATTCTACGTCACAGGCCAAAGAACTGGCCACGGTGTATGGGAAGGTATGAATAAGACTATGGCTTTCGACAGAGATTTTAATCGAACGAAATGAACATACCAACGGATATGTGTTGTGTTGTAATACAGGATCGGGACGGTTGTGGCTGTGAACTTTTAGCGTGGCGTTGGGGATAGAATTGGAGCCTTTGAGTCGTTTCCTTCCAGGCATTGTATAACAGAATCGGCAGTTCAACTCTGATAGAATACCATTTTACTCAATCGAATTTGTCTCTATTCATCACACGGATATCTAACTTCCTAATTCTTATCATGATGTTTCTCATTCTCATATGGTTTAACCAAGAAGGTAGTGCCCAAGGTTAGTCGACAAGTCCTACGGCCTACGGAGTCCTTTCGCTAGGATCATCAGGTGAACTAATTAATCCATGCCTTTTGCTGACTGTAGCCTAATATCCCTCCTCACCTCTTACAACCTTCAACGATCACTTATCTTTCCATCATGTTAAATTAATTTAGAGTTCACGTTGAGGAGCATCGGCCATCTCTGCAACCTAGAGAATTTGATCATTTCAACTCATACTCTTCACTCCGTTGAGCAATATGTCTGACGAGCGGTCGCCATCGCCTGAAGGCAGTGACATTGTGGTTATCGGTAAAGACGACACCAGCAATTATAATTCTGGGCATATCTTACCGAAATCTGAAGCTACTATTGCCCGTATTCATGAGTGGCTGCGACCTACGGAATACGATATTGAAAGCAGCGAGTATCGCAAACATTTGGCATTTCATCTCGAAGGTACTGGAGAATGGATTCACAGATCAGAGAACTACCTCAAATGGTATGAGAGCCAAGAAGATGGCCTCTTGTGGATCAAAGGTATTCCAGGCTCAGGAAAGTCTGTTGTTGCAGCCAGCATGATTCACAAACTCTCTCAAGAATCCCCGGTTCTTTACTTCTTCTTTCGACAAATTGTTGATGCCAATCATCGACCTATCAATCTTCTCAGAGACTGGTTAGATCAGATTCTCGTCTACTGTCCTCAATTGCAGGCATCTCTGAAGGCTTATGTTGACGAGAGCCGGGACCTGGATAGTATATCAGTTGATGAACTATGGAGGCACCTGAGGACAGCTTTGGCATCCATGCCACGAATTTATTGCGTTGCAGACGCTTTGGACGAAATGGACCATGTTAATAGCGAATTTATCAACCAACTAGCTAAACTTGGTGACTGGAAGCCTTCATCTGTGAAGGTGTTGTTAACCAGCCGACCCACTTCTGGTGTCGAGGCCGCAATGAGAGGCACGAAATTTCTTCACATCCGAATGGATGAGAAGGCTGTGGATGTCGATATCTCTACTTACGTGAGATATTGTCTATCAGGAACTTCTCTTTCTGAGCGCGATCAACAGCTTGTCAGAGAAGCAGTACCTGGCCGAGCCAATGGTCTGTTCCTCTATGCTAAATTGGCCATGAAATCATTTTTGGAGCCGGAAGCCGACATTCATGAGACAATCCGCAAGCTTCCACTTGATTTGGACGCTATGTATATCAGCATTTTTCGAGAACATGCTCGGAGATCGGGAATTTCAGAGAACACGCAGGTGATGATCCTGCAATGGGTGACTCACGCAACCCGCCCTCTTCGACTGCTAGAGCTTGCCGATATGCTCAAGACAGTCGAGGGAAGCAGATTCTCAGATAGTCTGAAAGAGAACAAGGATCTGGTTCGGGCTGCCTGTGGCCCTTTGATTGAGGTCTTACTAGATGAGACTGTAAGCGTTGTGCACCATTCACTTACCGAGTTTTTGGTTGGGACATCAAGAACAGTACATACCCCTGTTTATCCCATATTGGACTCCTCACCCACTCACTACGATCTTGCTCTCGCTTGCATCCGATATATCTGCGCTGGCTGCCTTCAAGATGAAACTCTTACTCCGTCAGAAACTATTCATCACGAACACAACCGCAACGTGGATTTTCCGTTCTCAGCGTATGCTATAAAGAATTGGCATGTGCATGCTGCAAAGGCTGAATGGGATTGCTCACCAAATGACTTATTGTATCAACAAATTGAATTGTTCTTGGGCAATAAGGAGACACGAAACAATTGGCTGATAACATACTTCGATACCCCTGAAAGAGTGAGGATTGAAGATGACATGACCTCCATGTCGGATCTCCATGTCGCTGCTTTGTGTGGCCTCGAAGCGTGCATCTCCGCCCTGATTGATCGTCTAGGCCATAAGAGCATAGACGAGCAAGACGCAAGAAAGAGAACCCCCTTGTGGTGGGCTGCTTTCAGCGGCCACGCAAATATCATTGAGCTGCTACTAAACCAGGGGGCATCGCCTAGTACTCATGACTTTCAAGGCCACCAGGCATTACATGTAGCTGCAAAGAAGGATAAAGCACAAGTTGTTCAGCTGCTCCTTGAAAAGGGGATAGCTCCTACAGTCCCACGTCTCCCAACAGACACCGATCCAACCACAAACTATGCAGATACACCATTGTCATATGTAGCATCATACGGCCACGTCAACAGCTTAGAAAGGATGCTTCCATTGTTAAACACTATTGAGAAACGATCTGCCTTGCGCATCGCCATAAAGAACAGGCAGCCCCAGTTCGTTAAACGCCTTATTCAGGAGTCTGATGTCGATCCGAATGACAATACAGGATTTGAGACACCAATATTTCTCGCTGCTAGAACATGCTGTGTTGAAACAATTGAGGTGTTGGTGAATGCTGGTGCGGATGCTTCTATTACTTGCAAGGTGGAGGCCGATGTCTGGGACAAACAAGAGAATGTGTTAGAACGCCCCTGGTCGACTCCTCTGATAGAGCTATGCGAGCCACAGTCTCATTTCATACGTCGGCCATACATATCTCACCACTACATGTCGGACCTTGACTGTTCAGATTTTGATCGTAACTTGGCATTGCTTATCCAAGCTGGTGCGGACGTCAACGAGAGAGATTCTCTGGGTCGTGCTCCTATACACTCCGCGCAGTTTTCTTACGTGTTGAGACGTCTGCTCGCAGCAGGCGCTGATCCAAATGCTGAGACAAAGGATGGGAAGACTGCGCTTCACTGCCTGCCAAAGAAAGGTGACGAAGAATACCTGAAGCTCCTGTTGCAAGAGGGGAATGTGGACATCAACAAAAGAGAACACATCAAAGGCAGGACACCCCTTCTTGCTGCCATTTATCATGATTCAGCCCTTGCTTCTCAAATGCTGAAATATAGCCCCGATTGTACTGTTACTGATTTCGAAGGAAATGGCCCCCTCCATTACGCATTTTCTCATTATGAGAGATTGTATTCGCGCAAGAACCTTGGAGACGATGATTTGAAGAACAGAGATAGCACTATGCCATCAGTTTTGAGAAGACTTCTGGAAGCTGGTTCGGATCCGAATCTGACAAATATTGATGGAGAAACGCCCTTGCATATTCTTGTCGCCAAGGGGTTCGCTCACCAAGAGGAATGTCTGCGTATGCTACTCGAATATGGAGCTGAGATCGATGCGAAGGACATCAGAGGCCGGACACCCTTGTTTCGGGCCGTGGGCAAATTCCCAAAGCAACCCATGATAACCGACATTCTTGACATTCTTATCAAGGCTTCCGCAAGTCTGAATGTTCGCGATAATTATGGGCGAACCCTTCTTCACGAAGCGATCCACAGCATTACCGACCTTGACTATGCACAAAGAAGACTCACCGAGGTATACCAATACCTCCTTGACGCTGGTGTGTCACCTTGTGCCGAGGACCTGCACGGAAACACTCTATGCCACGAGTTGGTTCTCGTCCCAAATGCAATAAGACTATCAGGTAAAGGAGAAGTATTCCTTTCACTTTTCGAGAAGGCGGGGTTGGATGTAAACAAACCCAACTATGCTGGCACAACACCTTTACATCTAGCTTGTCGCATGCGCCTGGACGGAAACCACGGGGTCAATTACCATGCAAAAGATTGCTTGAGATGGCTCCTCAAACAATCACCAGATGTCAACGCTTCAGATACCCGAGGGTTGAGGGCCATCCACTTCGCCGCCTCCACGAACACTTACACTGTCGACCGCTTGATGCGCGTCGGTGCAGACCCTTTCGTTATCACAAACCAAGGCATGAATGCTCTACATATCGCCGCGAGGTGTAAGAGAAGTAACAGTCTCGGCCTTCTACTTCAGCGCATGCAAGAGCTAAATCCCGACGCCACAAAAGTAGCACTCGACCAGAAGGATATTTTCCAATACACCCCATTGCATTACGCCAGTCGTTCTGGGATCATCGAGTCTGTGGAACTCCTAATCGAAGCAGGAGCCGAAGTCAATCCAACTTTTGATAAACTTCGAGGAACATGCTGTCCTGAACCCTGGTTCCCTCCAATCCTTCAGTGTGTATTTTTTGACCGTGAGCAACGTCTTTGGAGGCGCGGGCCAGTCAAGAAACTACCTCGTGATGACGAGCTCCCTTTTCACCAGTTGAATGATCCCGATACATACATCGCTGCTGGCTACGCTGTCGAGAATAAGGAAAGGCATTTTGATGAGATCGTATCGGGGCCCCAACTTGAAGTCCTCGATCCAGTGTATGAGGCCTCGCGATATGATGAGATCATCAACGCTTTGCTTGATGCAGGAGCAGATGTATTTCTGGGTTCCAACGGTCCAAGGTCGGCTCTTTACTGTGCGATGCTTTTTGCATCAGACGAATGGCAGGATTACATTACAAACCTCCTCTGGAACTGCCAGGAGAGAGCTGGGCATCTTGAACTCCCAACTCCTCTTCATATTGGAATATCAAGAAGCAAAGCTCTTCGTCAAACAGAGGTTGCGGTATTGGGTGAGTCACTCATCCCACGGGCAAAAGAAACAAAATGGAAGAGAGTGGCACGATTACTGTCGGATCGCCACTTTGCTTTGGTAGCGGATCTGTACAAAGCTGGTGCGGACTATACTGCTGTCGATGTAGATGGTGTGTCGATACTTTCGCGACTCGTCGAATACGGGTACTACGAACTAGTCAATGACTGCTGCTCTCTTGAAGAGGCTACCAGGTTTGATGATGCTCAATGGGTAAAGGAACAAGGCGCAGAAGAGCTTGAACCTTTGCTTGTGACGGCTTGTCGACGCTCTTCTCCCAACATGGAAGTCATTCGTGTCTTGGTAGAGGAAAAAGGAGTCGACATAAACGCACGAGGTCGCGATGGTCTTACTGCTCTTCATATTTTGGTCACTGGTAAGGAATGGTGGCAAGTCTTTCACGCCATGCCATACCTGCTTTTTAAAGGGGCAGATATGGAAATTCGAGACGACAAGGGATGTACACCGCTGCTTTATTCTTTCACGAAATGGGGCGCCTTCCGGACTGCAGCGATGAAGTCCCTGATCGAGAAAGGCGCCAACTTGAACGTCATCGATTCTGAGGGGAATGGATGTCTGAACAAAGCAGCACACCGGGAAGAGTTTATTCGACTCTTAGTTGGTCATGGAGCTGAAGTCAGTCCAACCACCATCCTTTCTGCGATTGAGTCCAAGCACCCAAACATCCTGAGCATTCTGCTGTCTGGCGAGAAGTCTTCCTCCCTTGCAGCGTCTTGGGAGATGACATTGAATCACGCAAAGCAGCTGGATCCTGATACAAATCCTCAGGAAACCCAGATGATACGCCAAGGTCATCCTTTGCTCTTGGCAAGCTCCGCATTGAGTACTCTTCGGGGCGGTGTCGAGTTCGATCGTGATGCTGCTGCTAAACAGATGATGGAAGCTCTACTGGGAGCTGGATTCAGTCCGTATGCCAATTGCCTAATCATCGTTGACAAGGTTCGGTTGCCAAACAGACCTTCCCTACCAATGGCTATAGCGACCCATGCGTGGCACAAGAAGGATTCCACAGTTGAGTTTATCCCCTACGCCAAAAGCCCTCACATTTTTAGACCACCCTTTATGGCTGAAAGGGTAGTAACACACGAAATCTTAAAAGGAAAACGTGTCTATGGGCCGATTTTAAAGTTAGCCGATCTTGATATGGAGTTTCGCGATGCTTCTGGAGAGACTCTTCTTTTGGCTGCTTGTGAGCGAGTGTCAAGCAGGCGACCTAAGGGCGCCAGAGAAGACTATTTGCCTCTACGACTCCTGCTCGACAAAGGGGCAGATGCCTATGCAGTGGATAATTTTGGCAGAAATGCACTACATATCAGACTCGGATCTCGAGCTCTGAATGATGATAAGTTGGAGGGACTCAAGGATCTAGGGGACGCTGTACCGGCTCTCATCAACCAGGCTGATGCTGACGGGTATCGACCACTGCACTATGGTCTAGCTGCGCTGACGCATGGCGAGTTTGACCAAACTGAGCCCGACTGGCTTGACTACATTTTAACACAGGGTGCGGATATGCTTGCCACTGATGGTCTGGGAAACAATGCGCTCCATTACCTTGCCCCTGGCCTCTTTGGTTGTCTCTGCTATGATGGAAGTAACACTCGAGATCCTTTTGAGCGCTTCTTGAAGTTGGGACTGGATATCAATGCACGAAACAACGCTGGCCAGACACCAGCGTTCTTCCTTGCCATGAGAGGCTATGATGATGATGATGTGGATGAGGTGGTGAGTTGGTTGGATGGATTGGGGGTGGATTGGCAGGCGAGAGACGATAAGAGGAGAACTATTCTTCATGAAATGGCGGACGAGAAGGAGAAATTGTTCAAGGCTGTTATGGACAAAGGAGTTGACCCTTTGGCGGAGGATGTTGATGGGCGGTCGACTCTGGATTTAGTGGCGGCTTATGATAATCAGAATGTCTTGAAGCTGTTTGATCGGGTTGGTAAGGATGATAGGGAATGAGGGATCTACGATAGCAAGATGATGCTACATTGATGATTTATGATTGCTCCAAATCTTCTTGCATAAGCTCTACGATAGAAATGTGATGCAAAACGAGATCTAAACATAGGTCGGGTTGCGAATGATGGTGCTCGCTTTTGTGAATAGCCTCAACGACGTCACCGTCACGATTGAACCAATCATGTTGATTCAATATCCAAATCAGGAAAGTTTCTAAACACCAACTGACCTCGGGAAAGAGTGATAGAATCAGGTGTTCGTGTAAGTTGACAAGATGCCATGACCTGATTTCAGACAAGACACTTATTTGCGGTATTCTTCCACTGAAAGACGAAGCAAACATTGGTATCGGCAGTAAGCTCCTTATCGGAGATAAGGAAAGACAGACAAGGTTAGGCTTGGCAGGGCAGGGATGATGGTTATGGTGGTTCAGCGTCGGCTCAAGGTGGTGAAATCGGCGATTGGTCTGAGATGCGCCTATGAGGGCTGCATTACAGGCTGGATGCATGCCGAAGTGGCTGCCAGACAGAAGAGAAGATATTAAGAAAAAGTCCGTTTATAAAGGCATTGAAAACTTTGATGTCCTCTAGAGTCTTCCATTCACCTGAATATCATCTTCATGAGGGTATGACGTCGAACCTTTAGAAGAACGCACTGTCGCGAACTTGATTAACCTCCGAGACCGAGTCAAGCAGGGGCGAACAGAAGAGACATTGCTTATCGCGCAATATCCATTGGCTGACCCGGTAATAAAGTAAACAAGCACGCAAGAGAAAAAAAAAACTTGTCTTCTTTGTCTTATCCAACCAATGCCGTGGACACGTTGGCGAGCAACGGTTAGTTACTGGTGGGTCTGCCCGAGGAATTCTCGGGGAGCCCAGTGTGTGAGAGTTCACCAACATCTGGTATTTTCTTCATTTTGGGAGAGTAAGATGAAGAGATTTATAAAGTCACTGATTCTTAGGTCTTGGCGGAGTATGAGAATGTCAGTCAGTTATCAGGTTACATGTTGCAAACTGTAGCATGGTGATCACACCGAAAGAGCGGTCTTTGGAATAACGTCACTGGCCAACTTTGCTTCTGGGAGGCTAAACAGGGGGACATTCCCCAATTTCTACTGTTACCCCGGGTCTTGCAAGTATTCATGATCTGTTGGTCGCTGTGAGCCAGTGGATAGGCATGATATGGGGGCATCATGAGTGCGAAGAGGGCTATGTTTGTTACCTAACGGACACAAATTGCGTAGCATCTTCCCCTTGGCCCGGTCCGTGCATTCGCCGGCGCCGATTATCCGAGTCTTCCCGAGCTCTAAAAAAAATCAATGGCAAAGGAGGCATTAATTTTCCCTTTCCCCAGCTGCTCCGCCGCGGGACCAAGTAAAAAAAAAGTCACTCAAAACACCAGAAGCTCTCTCTCTCCCTTTTCTTCTTCTTCCACCATCTCCCCTCAGTCCTTTTTTTTTTTTTAAACGTCTGATCACATAACCCATTCAAAATGGCTGCCTCTACCGGTTCCGCAAAGGTCGACGCCGTCGTCCAGAACATCAAGGCTGAGACCCCCGAGAAGAAGACTGGTTTTGCTCTCTACTCCCGATTCGCCCTTGCCGGTGCTGTCTGCTGTTCCGTCACCCACGGTGGACTCACCCCCGTCGATGTGTATGTTTGAATCGCCTCTGCGCTGAGTTTCTCGTCGTCAATTGCTTGAGAGGGTTGTGCGGGTTGTCTCGGAGAAACTCAATTGGGAAGCCGAGATGGACACTTTTCAGTACTGCAAACCTTGATAGCGATGATGGAGAAGCAAAAGCGCAGCAAATCGAACCGAAAGAACAAGTATACTGACTCTGAAATCGCAGCGTCAAGACCCGTATCCAGCTCGACCCCGCTACCTACAACCGCGGTCTCGTCGGTGGTTTCCGCCAGGTTGTCCAGAATGAGGGTGCTGCTGCCCTCCTCACTGGTGTCGGCCCTACCTTTGCCGGTTACTTCCTCCAGGGTGCTCTGAAGTTCGGTGGTTACGAGTTCTTCAAGCAGCAGTGGATTGACGCTCTCGGCTACGAGACCGCCTCCAAGAACCGAACTGCTGTCTACCTTGCCTCTTCCGCCACCGCTGAGTTCTTCGCCGATATCGCCCTCTGCCCTCTTGAGGCCACTCGTATCCGTCTCGTCTCTGAGCCCACCTACGCCAGCGGTCTCGTCTCTGGCTTCGGCAAGATTGTCAAGAACGAGGGTGTCGGTGCTCTCTACGCCGGATTCGGACCCATTCTCTTCAAGCAGTGAGTATTCCTGCTGGCATACCGCTCAATTGAGTTTCAGCAAGCTGACTTTCCCACTTAGGATCCCTTACACCATGGCCAAGTTCGTCGTCTACGAGAAGGTCTCTGAGGCTGTCTTCCGCAAGTTCCCCAAGAAGGATCTCTCCGACGGTATGCAGACCGTTGCCAACCTTGGCTCTGGTCTGATTGCCGGTTTCGCCGCCGCCATTGTTTCTCAGCCCGCCGACACCATGCTTTCCAAGATCAACAAGACCCAGGGTCTCCCCGGTGAGGGCACTGTCTCTCGTCTCATCAAGATCGGTAAGGAGCTCGGTCTCCGTGGTTCTTACTCCGGTATTGGTGCCCGTCTCTTCATGGTCGGTACCCTCACCGCCGGTCAGTTCGCCATCTACGGTGATCTCAAGAAGGGTAAGTTTCTCTCAATTTTCTACTCCAAAAAAAACCCGGCTAACGCGCGGACAGCAATGGGTGCAACAGGTGGTGTAGAAATCGCTGCTTAAGCGCGTTTAAACACATCTGGAAAGATTCGCGGGGTGCGAGAGGTGATGTGAGAAGTCTGGGGAGTGTGGCCCAAGTATTGCCCAAGAGCTGGGCCTACTTGTAACAACAGCTGCTGTTAATGCCAAAACAGCTTGGCAGGAGCTTACGGATGACGTCCAGATTTGCTCTCGCTGTCTGGGAAACAAAAAAGTGATCTTTTGGTTGAGGGGGGATGCTCGTGTTAGACTCATGTTTGCCTATGATACCTTTCCGCATTAATGGGCAGCAGACGGGTGATACCCCACCGAAAGGTTGTATAATAGTCTCTTTTTACGCTGAAATCATAGACTGGGAGTTTGTGGACTCTTATATCTACTTGTTTGTTCATCATGACTATGATATGTGAAGCTATTCGCAACTGGCACCAACGGCGCCCTAGGATCAATTGGAGAAAATGATGTTGATTGAGCAATCTAGTATTTAGGAAGAGCTTATTAGAGGACTATTCATATAAAAAATTAATGTTCGCCTTGAATTGATAATGTTTCATCATGACATGTCGTTGTAATAAGGCTGAGCATCAGGCTACCGCACCTTCCTTCTCGTCACATCATGCCAACCCACGAGGCCCCCACGTGCCGCCCATCTATACCTTATCCAAAAATAGAAACACCAAATGGTTCGATTGACGATGATCAATGCCCTTCGTTTGGTGTCATCTTGAGATCACGTTGCGATCATTGTGTAGGTAGGTTTGGATGAAACTCGCGCTGAGCACTCTCTCAACTCATGGACTGCCTCTCCTTCTTTGTGATCAATCATCTCCCCTCACACATCAATCGCAATGACTGCTCATTCAACGAGGACCAATAACGAAGCAGCCAAATGCTAAAGCTACAGTATGAAGGCTACTGACAATTAAGCTTCGTCTTGCTCTAATATTATGGTCCAACACTGATGTGGGACATCAGAGTAGACATAGAGTAGAATTAGTCCTCTACACTAAATCAAAAAACATGTATATAATAAGCGTATCTGTGCTTATTCTTTGTTCTCTTCAATTTTCTATTTAATATTTTCCTTTTTCCAACTTACAATTGTCTTCCTGTTTCGAGCGTTGAAAGTCGAGGCCTAGAACCACGGTCCAATTCCGCGTGGGGATGAGCTTATCTTATCAGCCAGAAAATCTCCCAAATTTTCTTCGTTTGGAGACAAAGTTCAAAGGGACCAATCCCCCACCCTCCCGCTCTACATCAACAGATCAACAGCAAAGGCCTCGACGTCGCAATGGTCAAACGAAAGGTCGCTGCGCTCGAGAAGCTTGATGCTGACTTGTACGTCAATTGCGAAACAATTACGCTTCTTTTGGACCATTCACTGACATTTTCTACAGCGCGAGTCTGCAACAAAAAATCCGTCGCGATCCTAAGTACGTCTTTTAATTCTCGAGCTTGCGATCAAATACTGATACGAAGCGCTAGATCTTACAAGGAAGAGTTCTTGAAGCAATTGGAACAGTATGAAGCCCAGCGCGAGATCTTCTTGGTCTCTCCTGGCACTGCGACCGCCGATTCTGTCGAGTCTTTCCACAACATTATCGATCTAATCGCTCACGTCGCCGATTGCTACAAGGAAGAGACTGCTACTTTCCCCGACGATCTGAAGTCTATTCTCACACAGCATCATGTCATTCTGCACCCTGAGTTGCGGGAGAAGATCGTGGGAAGCCTGGTCTTGCTGCGACGAAAGGAAGTGATCGACTCGACCAGCGTTCTCACCACGCTTTTCCCCATCCTCGTATCGTCGCCCAGCAAAACTCTACGTGAAACTCTGTTCCAGAAGATCTTGAGCGATCTGCGAAACTCGAACACGAAATCCATCAACCACCCCCTCAATCGAACCGTTCAGACCGTTCTTTACAACCTCGTTACCGCCGATCGAACCTCTCCTCGAGCTATCTGGGCCATCAAGCTCACCCGTGAGATGTGGAAGCGACAGTTCTGGACCGATGCGAAGCCCGTTGATGTCATGAAGGAGGCATGTCTGTCCGACAACGAGAAGGTTGTTGTCGGCGCTGTTCGCTTCTTCTTGGGTGGAGACAAGGAGCGTGAGGAACTTGAAGACGAGAGCAGTGATGAAGAGGTTGATCTGAGCCAGGTCAAGCATCAGATGGGTATCAACAAGAAGACAAAGAAGTCGAAGAAGCAGTACGAAAAGGCTGTCGATAAAGTCAAGCGCGCTGAGCGCAAGAAGACAAAGCCTCATCCTCTCAATTTCTCCGCTCTTCACCTCCTCCACGATCCCCAGAACTTTGCCGAGGAACTATTTTCGAAACATCTACAAAACACCAAGGCGAAGCTATCTCTCGACACGAAGATCCTAGTGACACAACT
Organism: Fusarium acutatum; assembly: GCA_012932015.1. Taxonomy (NCBI): domain Eukaryota; kingdom Fungi; phylum Ascomycota; class Sordariomycetes; order Hypocreales; family Nectriaceae; genus Fusarium; species Fusarium acutatum. The sequence continues at coordinate 30,788 of JAADJF010000541.1, forward strand.
AGTTACCCGACTTGTTGGTCTGCACAAGCTGACTATTGTGGCGCTCTACTCTTGGTTCATCAAGTTCCTTACCCCTCGACAACAGTCTGTTACTTCTTTCCTGGCTTCATTGGCGCAGGCAGTCCATAACTTGGTGCCTCCTGATGTGCTAGAGCCCCTGATTCAGAAGATCGCAAACGAGTTCGTCTCAGAAGCTTCGGCCGCTGAGGTCGCAGCTGCTGGTCTGAACTCTATTCGCGAAATTTGCGCTCGTCAACCCCTGGCCATGACTGATACTCTACTACAAGATCTGGTCCAGTACCGAAAGAGCAAGGACAAGGGTGTTATGATGGCTGCCAAGGGTCTCTTGTCACTGTACCGAGAGGTCGGTGCTGAGCTTCTCAAGAAGCGCGACCGTGGTAAGAATGCCACTATCAACCTGAAGGCTGGTTTCCAGGCCCAGCGTAAGTTTGGTGAAGAGGATGTTGGTGGCATTGAGGGTCTGGAGCTTCTGGAGAAGTGGAAGGAGGAGGAAAAGAAGAAGAAGCGACTTGCCAGAGGTCTCCCCGAGGATGCTGCTACCGATGAAGAGGATGAGGGAAATAAGTCTGACGAGTGGGAGGTTGCTTCTGATGACAGCAGCGAGTCTGGTGACTGGATTAATGTCTATCACTCTTCTGATGAGGAGGATGACGAAGATGAGCCTGCATCAAAGAAGCAAAAGACAGACGAAGAACCTGTTATGGACGAAAAGACCAAGAAGGCTCTGGAGGAGAAGGAGGCCGAAATCGACCGCATCTCCAAGCTCGCCACCACAACCATCCTCACACCCGCCGATCTCGCCAAACTCCAAGAACTCCGCATGTCCGCCTCCATCGACAAAGCAATGGGCAACCGCCGCAAGCGCCAGCAAGAGGAAGACCGCCACCGCGACGACGGCCTCACTGCCGAGCAGATCGAAGCGCCCGCACGTCTCCGCAAGCTCACCAAAGAAGAGCGTGTCGCGCTCGCTAAGGAGGGCAAGCCAGATCGCGAGGAGCACAAGAGCACGCGGGCTATCAGCAAGTCCAAGATGCAGGCCCAGGGCAAGAGCACGAGTAATAGGGAGAAGCAGCGCAACAAGAATATCTTTATGACGATGGGCAAGGCGAAGAGCAAGCACAAGAGGAGTTTGGTGGAGACGAGGAAGGTTCTTAAGAGACATGTTGATAGGAGTACTAGAGGTGGACGACGAGCGAACGGTACATAGTTTTGGAGTTTGGGGGGGTTGGGTTAGAGATAGATTCACTTGTGCTATTGACACAGCGCGTACTAAAACAAAGACTTTATTTTTTTGGTTCTACTTACTCATTTGGAGGTTCTTTTGTCTGTGCCTTTTGATGAAGCAGCCATCATTTCTTGAGTTTCCTACTCCTTACCTCTCTCAAACGCCAATGGATCAGCCATCTGTGTCTTAGTCCGGACTACTAGCTCACCTGTCAGACTATATCGAGTCAGCATTAATTCGATCTTCATTATTTCGGGCATTGGATCGAGTTGAGTACTGGTGCTTGTGAGAACGAGCTCGTGCGCGAGCGCGAGCACGAGCCTGACAGTATTTACAATAGAAAGTGGTCTTGACTGACTTGTTGCAACCGGAGGTTTGGCAGTGTTGCTTGATTTCATGGGTGCCGCGGGACATGGCGATGAGAGTGTAGCAAGCCTCGATCGTTGCGGCGTCGGCGGACATATTGATGAGGTCTTCTTGCTCGATGTTTTTCGCTTTAGCGATGAGATTGGTTTTGTTTTCCTGGATGAAAGGCATGATGTCGGTTGGTTAGTTACCTAGTAGTTTACCTTGCTTTGGGGTCTGTATGTTGAAGCACCAGGTTCTTGAGATGGTCGAAGTTGTTAGGAAGGAAAAATCGTGAATTTGCAGCATTTTGAGATGGTGTTGGCTGAACATGTCAGTGAATGAGGGTTTGATGTTCTGCATTTGATGTTCTACCAGTGCAAAATGGATGTTCACGGTGAAAGGCATTGTGATGCTGAGTGAACAAGACGACTTTTCTCGAATGCGACAGTGACAAAGTCTAGAACACTTCTCGATCATGGTCAGGGGAGTGAATAGACTTTAGCTTGTAGCCTTCTGATACAACATCACTCCAACCAACGATTCACCACCCTCAGGGAGCAGGAAAACGTCAGACCTTTATATAAGGTGTCAAAATAAACTCAGCAAAGGTATCCTAAACTTATGCGAAATTAACCTAAGTCATTTTGTCATTTTGGATCAAGGTCCTAAGTTTTCTTTCCTCCCCTAGACCACGTCAAACCTTCAGGTCCCCTTGTCTCACCTCGCATCCTGAGACACAGCACTTTAACAAACTTCCTCGCAACCAACAGAATGATGCGATTGGACATCTCAAGTAGATTACCATTCGGCATGTGGGTTAACCAAACCGTGATCCTAGAGGGAAAATAGTCCGATGATAGACATGGAAATGGCCGTAATAAGAAGGCGCTTTATGCACGTAAGTTGCGTGCGTATCACGAGCGGAGGATTTAGCTCTTGTGTTTCATTTCACATTCTGCCCCGCGTCCTTGGGGATTGAAATCAAGGAGGAAGATTGTAATTTAACTAAAAAGGAACAGACGGGGACTTGCCGAGGGAGAGTACCGTTGGGAATTGACGCTATTGCCAGCCACGTTCGGCAGATGAATCCTTGTGAAGTTGGAGTAAGTACTGTATATGCATGAACAACATCACTCAAAGCAATGGTTACTACATATCTCCCTTCACCAAAGCTCTCTAAAGCAATGCTTATCTCTGTAATATCTTCTAGAAGTATCACTCAATGCATCCTCAACCCACATCCCCTCCCACTCGGTCCATCATTACAACGATCCCATGGATGATGGCTAAAAACCTGAATCATGTCCCCGACCAAAAACAACCATAAACCATGCTTATCACTCCATCAACTAAACCAATTCCAGACTCCTTTCCCCCTTCCCCCGCAAATCCCCAGATTCTTCTCCAACAAACATACTCAAGCTACTGGAGTCTTTTCCTCATGAGGTTACAGCGCAGGAGAACCGTGATGCCACACTTTCTATGACGGTCAATGTGTTACGCCCGCCCCCTTGCTCGAGGCGATAAATAAAACTGTAAATAGCTTGCTCGTTCTCCTTTCGCCTTCTTGAAATTCGCAGTTCTTCTTTTTTTTCTCGTAATACATTCATCATGGGCGCCAAAAAGTTCTTCAAGGAGAGATCGCTCAAGGTCTCGGATAAGAAAGTCACCAAAGCAGCGGAACTCACCCTGCGAGAATCCATCTGGCCTATTGCGCTTGTTACTGTTCTTTTCTTCCTCTGGGGTTTCAGTTATGGACTCCTTGATACGCTGAACAAGCACTTTCAAAAGGTGCTGCATATCGATCGTGCGCGATCGGCAGGTCTTCAGGCTGCGTACTTTGGGTATGTATACCGGTTTCGACGGGTGTCATAGTAGAGCTGATAAACATTTCAGTGCTTATCCTCTTGCGTCGCTGGGACATGCTGCGTGGATCCTTCGTCATTATTCGTACAAGGCTGTGTTTATTTGGGGTCTTTGCTTGTATGCTGTTGGCGCGTTGATTGCTATTCCGTGTATCAAGGCAAAGTCGTTTGCCGGGTTTTGCATGTCCATCTTTATCATCGGAAACGGACTTGGTTCTCTTGAGACTGCTGCTAACCCATTCATCACTGGTATGTTGAGTCGTTCTTAGTTTATGTTCGCCTCTAACGTCTTTAGTTTGCGGTCCTCCTCGGTACTCGGAAATTCGCATCAACATCTCCCAAGCCTTCAACGGTATCGGCACCGTCATTGCTCCCGTTCTCGGCTCATATGTCTTCTTCAACAATCTCGATGATAACGCAGCGCTCGCCAACGTGCAATGGGTCTACCTCTCCATCGCCGTCTTCGTCTTGATTCTGGCGTGTCTCTTCTTCGTCTCCAAGATTCCTGAAATCACCGACGCTGGTACGTTGAATCCCCTGAGCCAGCACTACCATCACTAACAATTTTCAGATATGGCCTTGCAAGCTCAGGAGACGCATTCAGAAGCCGATGACAAGCCCTTCTATAAACAGTATAAGCTCTTCCATGCTTCGTTCGCGCAGTTCTGTTATACCGGCGCGCAAGTTGCTATCGCGAGTTTCTTCATCAACTACGCAACTGAGATGCGCAAAGGAACGTCAGACTCAATGGGAGCTAAGCTCTTCGCCGGCGCACAAGCAGCTTTCACGGTCGGCCGTTTCTTCGGAACGTTTCTCATGAAGTTCTGCAAACCGCGAAAGGTGTTCTTCGTGTTCCTGACAATGTGCATTGTCTTTATCGGACCGCCTATTGTCCACCACGGAACCGCTGGTGTATCATTCCTCTACATCGTTCTCTTTTTCGAGTCTATTTGCTTCCCTACCATTGTTGCTTTGGGTATGAGAGGTCTTGGTCGCCACACTAAGCGAGGAAGTGGTTTCATCATTGCTGGTGTCATTGGCGGTGCTTGTGTGCCTCCCCTGACAGGAGCTGTTGCAGATATGCATGATGTTGGTATTTCGATGGTTGTACCCATGATGTTCTTCGTTGCAGCCTGGTCATACCCCATTGCTGTTAACTTTGTCCCCGCTTACAAGAAGGTCGTTGATGTCTTCTACGAGGCAGATATTGGTCTTGGAGAGCGAACTCTCGATGAGGAGAAAATTCAGGGTACGCAGCACGAGGAGAAGGACATGACTGCACGCGCTTGATGTTTGCAATCCCTTCAGGGTAGTGTAGTTAGTAGTCAGAATACCAAGTTTACAAAAAAAGAAACAGTTGCCAAAGACGTAGAAACGGCAAAAGAAATGCGTAATCTGGGAATCGAACCCAGGGCTCCCCGACGCTGCTCGAATGGCAACGGAGAATTTTACCACTAAACCAATTACGCTTGTGGTTCGTTGAAGGATCGTGTGGTAAGAAGATTCATGTCTTGCGATGACGGGTCTTGGTGGATGTACTGAAATTTTTCCGTGGGGCAGTTGTGGGGGTAACCAACGGCGCTGTGCTAGCCGAGCCAATTAAAGACGGATTGGGCAACTCTCAAAACGGCAAGCTGTCACGTGGCCGATCCAAGCCTCATCGTTCAAGTATACCTAACTCTATATCCTATCTAGCATGGAGACCAAACGTCCAAAAGAGAGTCTAACTGCCAAAGCCTGGGACTTAGCCGCTCAGTTACTGACATCAGATACTCTCATGTCCAATACTTCAAGTTAGGAGTACCTGCAACAACGATCCCTGTAGTGACATACTCGCCTCGTTCCGATGAAACAGAAAACGCAGTGACATATCAGCCACAAGAAACACATACAGTCAAGTATTGAGTAACCGTTTCAAAAACTATAAGATCGTCGGCAAAAGGTCGAAGCTTTACCGCGTATACTGACCGTTTCACGTTTATTTTTATCGACAACTCAAAAACCCGCGATCCTACCCTGTATCTCAACCGGGACGTTAACTGCCGATACCTTAATTCTAAGCTTATTATCTCCCGGTTTCATATCACCAGAAACATCCAGTATTTTACCAAATCGTTATTCAACACTTACCTTATTGTCAGAGATGAGCTATGCATAGCATTGTCCTCTGCTTGTGAAGCAGCCAGTGCTCCACGTTGACTCGCCTCAACTCCGTGAAGATCACGAGTGGGTCAGAGGCAACATCTCTCTGAGCACTGATTTACATATGCCGTGGCAAGGAAGAGCCTGGAATCAATAACATAGCCATCATCGACGATGGAAATCCCAGTTCCCGGCTTTACGCCAAGAGTGCTGTCTTATTGCCTCGGTGACATTTGAGAACAAGTCCCCATAGCAATTGTCTCAAAAACCACCTCACAGACCATATTCCCGCGTGGGATATACTCTTTTCGGATACCGATAGAATCATCCGAGAATATCCCTTCTTTGCCTCTCCATCTCTCCCTCTCCACCATAAAACCATTGACCATCATGATGCAGCCCCAGTAGCCAATCTTGCATTGACGTCTCACACGTGTAGAGATCCTCTCTTCTCATTCGTCGCGTTGAAAGCTTGGTTCGGACAATACCCGCAGATCTAGCACAAAAAGGAACAAGCTCCTTGGCTTTATCCACGATAAAGTTGAGGGTCCGTCTATCATGATCCCTGCCTGCAGCATTTCTCGTTTAGTGCACCGACAACTTTTGAACGCATGGTGCCTGTTTGATTGGTCGCTTTTTCGCTGTGTGTTTCGAGGTTTTGAGGTTTTGACTGAAAAGAGTATCGAGTCGCGTGTCTGTGCTAAAGCACACGAGGGGTTACTCTGAAGCTGAGGTTCGTCGAGTATCAACGGCTGAGAAAGGAGGAGGCATTGAGCTCTTCTGAGGGAGCTGTGAAGAGCTTGTCTACAGAAGAACAACTTAGCAGCTCAAATCTAGCAATTGAGCTCAGAGACCTTCCAAGCTCAACCTTTGCCATCTCTACCGATCATCACAAGCTCCCCAGCTCGTTTCCCCTCCAGGATTCGTCAAGCCATGGCTCGCTTACAGCTTGGCATACATCCCCCTAGCATTAGCCATCTGCATCACCATCTCAGACGTCGGTGACGCATTAGGAATCAAGTCGCATGCTCACTCCCTCTCCCATCTCAAACCCATCGTATTCCCCTCTCAGCTCATGTGTCGCGTGCTCTATTTCCCAAAACCACCACTTCTGCCTTTCCCATGATCGCCAGTTACAGCCTGAGACGTTTTAGCACTGGAAACAAGGTTAGTCACAAGCTTAAGGTAAGCTTAGTTCTTCAAGTGGAGAGGTTCTCCAGTTTCTTCAACGCCTCTCGGATGTGTTGCTACCGTTGACAGAGAAAGCCAATTGCTTTGCTGTATAGCCCGTTCGTGCATGTTACAGCCCTGTTCTGTGTTACGCAGTCACACTCGCACTCTGTTGATCTGACTCTTGGCATACAAGAATTTCTGTGGCAAGCCCGGGATGTTTGATGTTAATCCTAGCTCGAGGTCCTTTTCTTCGGTGGAATCGTCTTGGCAATGTCTTGTCTTGGCCCTTTTTCTTGGGGGGCGTGTGAGTATCTCCATAGCCCACGTAGAATAATTCTTTCTCTTCTTCTCCACCAGCTGAAAAAAAAAACTTATATATACTATAGAATTTCTCGTAGAAGCTGAAGTCTCCAGATCCCTCACACATCCTCCTTTTCCTTCTGAACTTCTTCTTTCTATCCGTACTGCACCGCTGAAATGGCAGTCTTCGCTCAGTACGACTATCTCTTCGCGGTAGGCACTATCTTTGCCTTCCTCGATGCCTGGAACATCGGTGCCAACGATGTCGCCAACTCGTGGGCTTCATCGGTATCTTCCCGATCTATCAGCTACTTCCAGGCTATGATCGGTGCTAGCATCATGGAGTTCACTGGTGCTCTTGGTGTTGGTGGCCGTGTGGCTGATACCATCCGAACAAAGATTGTTGATGTCGAGGCCTTTGACGAGAGCCCTGCTCTTCTTATGCTGGGTATGGTCTGCGCTGTTGTTGCTTCTGCTAGTTACCTCACCTTTGCTACCCGTTTTGGTTTCCCTGTGTCTACTACCCATTCTATCCTGGGTGGTGTTTTGGGTATGGGTGTTGGTGCCCTTGGTGGCTCTGGTATCACTTGGGTTGGCTACAAGGAGGACGGCTCTCTTGATATTCAGCAAGGTGTTGTTCAGGTTAGTACTCAACCACCATCTCACTCTCACATTCGCTAACTCATAACTCATAGGTCTTCCTCGCTTGGATCATCGCCCCTATGCTTTCCGGTATCTTCGGTGCCGCCATCTTCCTCTTCACAAAATACTGCGTCCTCCTCCGCAAGAGCCCCGCTATCAAGGGTCTTATCCTCGTTCCCTTCTACTTCTGGGCCACAGCCTCACTCATCGTCATGCTTCTCATCTGGAAGGGTGGCTCTTATGAGGTCAACCTTACTGAGGAGCAAACTCCCGGTGTGATCGTCGCTGCTGGTGCTGCCTGGGGCCTTCTCATGGCCATCTTCCTCGTACCCTGGTTGTACCGTATCGTCATCAAGGAGGATTGGCAGCTCAAGGCTTACCACATCTTCCTTGGCCCTCTCCTCCTCCGCCGTGGTCCTGTCCCTCCTACCCCCGACAACTTCCAGGGCGTCGTCCGCAACTTCTACGAGGGCCATCTTACCCGTGAGGAGCTGGAGGAGCGCCGTACTCAGCGTGCTGCTGCCCTTGGTGAGGATCTCGAGGCCGCTGGCAATGATAAGAAGGTTGTCACTGAGCAGGCTGCCGAGGAACCTGCCGTCAACCCTCACCAACACAAGTCCATAGTTGGACCCAAGCCTGATGCCCCTTGGTATACTGGTGCTTTCATGTGGTGGGCTTTTAAGTTTGCCATTCTCCACGGTGTCGATAAGGATATCGTCAGCTCCCAGAGCGAGAAGTCTGTTGTTGCCGGCGATGTTGAAGAGATTCATGCACGTGCCGAACATTTCGATAACCGCACCGAATTCCTGTACACTTTCCTCCAGGTCATGACCGCTGCCTCTGCCTCTTTCGTCCACGGCGCCAACGACGTTGCCAACGCTGTCGGACCTTATGCTTCCATCTACCAGATCTGGCAATCCGGCACAGTCCCTGGAAGCAAGGCTCAAGTTCCCATCTGGATTCTCGCTTTCGGTGGTGCTGGTATTGTCATCGGTCTCTGGACATATGGTTACAACATCATGCGAAACCTGGGTAACCGTGTGACTCTCATGTCTCCTGCTCGTGGCTTCTCCATGGAACTCGGCTCTGTTATCACCGTCATCCTGGCCACTCGTCTTAGTAAGTTGTCCCACAAACACTTTTCAGCAACATGCACTAACCATTATTGCAGAGCTGCCTGTGTCTACTACTCAATGTATCACTGGTGCCATTGTCGGAGTCGGTCTCTGCAACGGAGATTGGCGTTCTATCAACTGGCGCATGGTTGGATGGATCTATCTTGGATGGTTCATCACTGTTCCTACAGCTGGTCTGATCTCAGGTTGCTTGATGGCCTTCATCACATATGCTCCTAACTGGAACTAGAGAAAAGATTGCGATAGAACTGTTATGATTTTATGTTAAATGGCGTTTGGGAATACGATACAGAATATACCAATTTTATGATTCCAAATTGAACACATAAGCTTGCCCATGTGACTTCTAGGGGAAGTAAAACTTTGGATATGTCTCCTTCATGACATAAAGACTTAGGTGTATTGAGGCAAGTTTAGTATAGTTTTAGTAGGTCTTTACATCAGCCTTCCTTTAGCACTTCGGCTTAAGGTCAAAGATTTTCTTGCTCCTTAAGGGACTCTTTGAAGTATCATCACATCTTGACTGTGCAGGTCATATAAGAGAAAGAGACAGGTTACTTTTATTCAAGGAATGGCTATCTTAAATGATGAAACAATGTACCTAATCCCTCCTTAACCTGTCAACTAGACACAGCACCAAGTACTGTATCCTTATTATGTACCCAGGTCAAGTGGTCCTCTTGTGTCCAGTGACACTGGCATTCGGATTGATGCATTCAATCTCACGCCTTGGTGGCCTTGCCCTCGTTTGGGAGCGCATCAGTTGTAGAGTCGGGCGAATCGCACGGAGCGCTTCAGGGGCTTGTGCTTCTTCTCATCTGCCTCGACGTACTTAGCAGCCCATTTCTCAACGGTCTTCTCAACAGCTTTCTCGACCGTGGTGTCGTCATAGGGATCGGAGCGCTTATCGTGCTTACCATGCTTGGTGGATTCCGTAGTCTCAGCGGTCTCCTCCTCCAACTCGAAGATGAGAATGAGGGCCTTGCGGATTTCCTTGTCGATAACCTCATCGAGAAGCTTCAGAACCTTCTTGATGGAGTGTTCGACCTCCTCATCTGAAGGGCTATCGCCCAGAGCCTCGAGGGTCTTGGCAAAGATCTTGTCGGCAGCCTTGATGATATCGCTGATAGCAGGAGCAAGGTATTCAACGATGGTTTCCTCTTCAGGCTCTTCAACACCTTCAATCTTGACGATGTGGGCGATGGTCTTCTTGACGTTCTCTACGATGATGCTCTTGATGACTTTCTCAACCTTTCTGACGTACTTGAGGATAGTTCCAGTGCTAGGGTCTTCACCGGCCTTCTTAATAGCCGTTCGGATGGCCTCCTCGATTTCTTCCAAGATTTTGTCCTCAGCGTTCTCAATGTACTTCTCGACCTTGGCACTGTTGACTTCTACCTCAGTAGCCTTGTTGGACTCAAGAGAGCGCTTGTAGGCGCCCTTCTTACCCCAGTGGCCGGCTTCAATGAAAAAAAGCTTCTCTTTGAACTTGCGCTCATGAGTGATGCGGGCATCCCAAAGCTTCTCCAAAGCCTCGTGTTTGGCTTTTTCCTTCTCACTCTCCAAGCTCGCCTTCTTGGCGGAATAGTGGGAGGACTTTTCGTACTCGGTGGGCTCGTGCTCATGCTCCTTATGCTCATGATGGCCGTAGTGAGGCTTCTCTTCAGGCTTATCCGCATGTTCCTCATGCTCATCGTGATGATACTTCTTGGGCTCATGCTCGTGCTCATGCTCATGTTCCTTTGGATGCTTGTAGTGATGCTCCTTGTGCTCTTCCTTAGGCTCATGCTCCTCGTGCTCGTAGTGGCCAGAGTCGTGCCTCTCCTCAGGCTTCTCGTGCTCGTAGTGCTCGTGCTCCTTCTTTGCGAAGTAAGCATGGTAGAACTTGTTGAGAGCTTCTTGGAAGTGTCTCTTCAAAACCTCTTTGACCTCCTCTTCGGACTTGTAGCCATCACGTTCGGAAGGAGACCTCTTATCATGCTCATGCTCATGCTCATGCTCATGCTTGTACTTATCCTCTTCGGAGTGATACTTGTGTTCAGGATCGCCCTTGTGCTTGTACTTGTACTCGTCCTCCTTGCTGGCCTCTTCCAAAAGCTTCTTGTGCTTCTCGGCCTCGAGCTCACTCTTGGATGCCTTTTCCTTCTTGGAAGCATCAATGTGAGTGCGAGAATGATCGGACTTTTCCTTGTAGTAGATAGTAACGGGGTCCTTGTGTTCAGATCGCTTGTAATGGCCGTAGTCGTACTCATGGCTGTAGTGATGCCTATGAGGATCATGGTGGTGATGGCCATGGTGGCCGTCGTGATGATGCTTGTGAGGATCGTGGTGATCATAACCATGGTGGTGACCGTCATGGTGCTTATCATCCTTATAGTCGTAGTAAACGTGATGCTGCTTATAGTGGACATGGTCGTCAAAGTGCTTGTGGCGGTGCTTGTGCACATGGTCATGAGCGTGGCTGTGGTTATGGCCATGATGATGTCCGTGATGGTGCTTATGTCCGTGGCCATGGTGCTTCTCGCCGTCTTCCTCGAGCAAACCGCGAGCATGGTGATGGTTGTGGTGCTCAACATGATGATGGTTGTGATGCTCATTGTGATGATGCTTTCCGTCATGGTGCTCATAGTGGTGGTGCTTTCCATCGTGATGCTCGCCATGGAGGTGCTTGTAAGGATCATGGTGATGATGACCATGGTGATGACCATGGTGATGACCGGGATCATCGTGGTGGTAGTGATAACCGAAGTGCTTGAAGTAATCGTCCAAGAAAGCATTAAAGTCACGGTGGCTGTTGGGATCATAGTAGTGATGGAGCTTATAATGATCATGACCATCGTGGTGACCATGATGACCGTGGTGATGTCCGGGATCATGATGCTTGTGACCATCGTGGTGGTCATGATGGTAATGTCCAGGATCGTGGTGCTTATGGTGGTCATGATGATCATATGAACGGGCATAATGCTTATGATGAGGGTCCTTGTGATGAGGGTCATGATGGTGGTTCTTATGGCGGTGATCATGATGATGATGCTCCTTGTGAAGATGACCATGGAGGTGACCGTGTCTATGTCCATGACGATGAGCGTGGTTGTGACCATGGTTATGGTGATGCTTGTGGTAATGCTCATGGTGGTGCTCCTTATGCCTGTAACTGCATTAGTACTGGTGAAATGAAATGATGAAGTGGCGGTAGTACTTCTCTTCTTCCTCTTCGGCTTCAGCCTCTTCCTCTTCCTCCTTCTTATATTTCTTCTTCTTTTCCTCTTCCTCTTCCTCAGCTTCAGCTTCAGCTTCCTCCTCCTTCTCCTTCTTCTGCTTGTACTTCTTCTTATCCTCCTCGGCCTCTTCTTCAGCCTCTTCCTTTTTCTTCTTGTACTCCTTTTCTTCTTCAGATTCTTCGGCTTCAGCCTCTTCCTCCTCTTCCTTATCCTTGATCAGCTCGATCTTCTTGTGCTTGTACCTGAGGGATATTAGGTGAAGTGAAACATGCTAATTAACGGGCTTACTTACTCCTTACACTCAGCGCAGGTATAGCTGAGAACGAAGTACTTCACGTTGATATCGGGAGAGCGGCTGTAGAGCTCGTACTTCTTGTGCCCGTGGGAAATGGTGGCCTTGACCTTGATGTAAAGTCTCCAGCCTCCATTGTCCTCGAGGGGACAGAGATCGCCGTAAGAGCCGCCATTCGAGAGGGAGAAGAAGGGAACAAAGCACTTGGCCTCCTTGTAGTCGTTCTTGGCCTTGCAGTGGTCGCTCTTCTTGTTGTACTTGAAAGAGTCCTCTGTGGGAGGCTGACCACGCTCTATGTAGACGGCTACATCTTCGTACTTGTAGTGGTCGATATGCTTAAAGTTGAAGACGATGCCGTTGTCCTTGAAATCGAAGGAAACCTGAGTCAAGGCCTCGTGGGGGGCGCAATGAGATGTGCCGACACAGAGATCCCAGGAGTTGCCGGGCTTGTAGTCGTTCTCAGGGAAGACAAATGTCGCAGGGTCGGGAACCCACTTGTGCTTGCCATCCTTTGAACATCCTTCAAGAGAGCGATGCTCTTCCTTACCGGATTCGATTTTGAAATGGGCAAGCGACTCGTGGGCTACAACCCCGAGGGCCCCGTTGAGGGCGTAAAAGAGGGACGTTCTCATCTCTTACTCGAACAGAGTGCAGAAATGAGAGGGTAACGAATGAGGTGAGAACTTGATCGGTTTGATGAGACTAATCATTAGAGATCCTCCATCCCTTTTGTACTTAGACCCATACCACTTACTGAATCTCACATGTGTAAGGAGGAGGTTGGAAGCATGATGACGCCGCCTTCATGGCGATATTCAGAGTTTCGAGGCTTCGGTGAGAAGTATGTCAAGCTTCAGAATGAGGAGATGTTGTGTCAAAAGGCGCTTTGTGGATCGATGATGCCTCAGCAACGTCGCCAATGAGAGCGAGGTTGAGGAGAGGGGCTTCAACAACAAACCGTTCCTGATGGTTATCGAAGTTGATGCAATAAGCCAGACCATGAATTACTTTCAATAGTTATCACGAGTTGCTTCAAATTCCACTGCTCAGCTTGACTCTATGAAATGTCCATGGCCGTTGATGAACACCATGAAAGTAATTGAGATACCATAACAGTTCCTTTACTGAGCTTTTCTCTTCGACTCGACATTGGGACGATACTCCAGTAGATTCACATAGGAGTTCAGTCTTGTGGATAATGAGCCTTGTGTGGTACATGGCCAAGATGTAGGTGATTATCCATCGCGCCATTCGACGAGTTGCACATCGTATGGCCTCCGCGCTGCTTAGGAACAGCAAGTCGATTCCCTAGGCTCTCATCCCAGTCCCAGTTTCCGTCTCTTCGTGTATGCGCGTATGAGTTCCATGGCCCTCAGAGTTCGCAAGATGATCGAGATGTGCATGTGAAAATGCAACTTGAAGTGATCTAGAGCACATTTGCGTGATCGATGATGATAGGTCGTAGTCGAATGACGAGGTCGGTCCGGCTCCAAAACTGGCTGCAGGATGCATATCATCTTGCGAAAAAGAAGTCCAGTAGTTGTTTGACAATGTTGAAGAACAAAGTTGTCGATGATATCGAGGGACTTTTTGTGTTGGTTCCTGAGGCCCAAGTGGAGGAGTACTTTGTTGGGAAAGCTCGACAGGTCGAAATAAGGGCAACAGGCAGGAACGGAGATAACCTAACAATTAGTTGAGTTAGAAACGACAGTAAAACTTGCACAAAACGAGGGATCAGGCGATGGAATACGAAATTTAAGCGTACTGCAGGTTCGCGATAAGCTTTAAGCTTGAATGAGTGCCGAGGCTTTTTGTCATTGAGTTTGACGGCGAATCGACGACCCATTGTTTTCCCCACGGAGTCTTTGTCAATTCTTGCGGACTCAAAGTAAACAATGAGGCAATAGCTGTAAAGAACAAGGACCAGGAAAATTCTAGCTGGTGGTCACGGGTTCCCTTCATAGGAGGCCTCATCTAAGGGGGAATTAGTCAAGTTCGAAAGCTATGTTCTAGGCTTCAGATCAACAAAAGTATGCAATAGCTGGGTGAGATATGTGAGAAGAGGTGCGATAACTACGTGCACGAATGTTCGCAACAGTAATGTGTAACATTATCGAGGGATGAACACCCGTGGTATCAGTTGAGTGAGCTGCAATGAGATGTTCGGGCATAAGATACATGAACAATAAAAACGTTTTGAGCACAAGGCTTTGGCAGTGAACATTCAAAGAGACTGTTGAAAGTTGTGTGCCATGAAATGTCTATCTTGAACTATCCAGCCGCGGGGCTTTTCAAGCCATAGAATCTACTACCACACAAAACTCGCGATGCCCTCACTTTTCGCCTTGGCACTATTCCAATGTCTGTAATATTTAGAAAATCTATTACTCCAATTAAATATTCTTCAATGCCGAAGAGTATTGAAATGTACCAGTGGATTTGACTGACATACTGTTCAGTTCCACTTCAAGGTGAACATGTCGCTGTGTACTTAGCACTCTCTATTTGACACTGGCAGTGGCAGCGTCCAGCCTGATTCACCAGGAACATTGTTTGTAGTACATCTACTCATCCATAATCTTAATTTATCCATACTCCTCTCTGAAACTCCATTTCATCTATCTCTTCATCCTACATCAACAGTCAGGACAACATCACATTGTTGATCATCGGTATTCTCACTTTGATCAACCATAACCTTCTCACAAATCCTTTGTATCATCACTACCTACCAAAACGACTCACCATGAAGGTAGCTGTCATCGGCGGTAGTCCAGCTGGACTAGCTACCCTTCGATTCCTTGCTCATGCCCATGAGTACTTCCCCATCCCTCCTATCCAGGTCCGACTCTTTGAAGCTGAGTCCCAAATCGGCGGCACTTTCTCCTATCGCGTCTACGAAGACGCTGAGGTAAGTTCTCACTCCTTTCCTGTATGAAACATATACTAAATATATCATAGCTTGTCTCTTCAAAGTATCTCACTGCTTTCTCCGACTTTCGTCTCCCAGACAATGCCCCTGACTTCGTTACCCCTGAAGTCTACGTTCAATATCTCAAGGACTACGCCACCAACTTCACCCTCTGGCCTATGATTGAACGCAACACAAGGGTTGAAAAAGTTCGTCGTGGACCTAACGACATTGGTCATGTCATCTCTCTACGCAACAGCAAGGTGACTTTGATTGGGAGTGTGATGCCGTTGCTGTCTGCAGTGGAATCAACGTCAACCCATTTATGCCGCACATCGAGGGTATCGAACGAGTTCCCAAGGTCTTTCACTCATCCCGTCTCAAGTCTCGAGACCAGTTTGGTGAAAACACTAATGTGTACATCATGGGTGCTGGCGAAACTGGCATGGATCTTGCGTACCTGGCTGTCACTTCTGACGCCAAGACTGTGACACTCTGCCATCGCGATGGCTTCTTTTGTGCACCCAAGGTATGTTATCAAATTAATATTGAAAAGAACCAAATAACAGTTTGTAGATCATCCCTATCCCTCAAGCCCTGGGACGTTCCACACCCACTGCCAACAAGCCTGTCGACACCTCTGTCGCCAGCCTGTTTGACACGGCCTACGCGCATCCAAAGCTCCAGAAGAGCCAAATTCTCTGGACTTACTACGACAGTTGGATCAAGAATATGCATAAGTTCATATCAGGCACCGAAGAGGGTCCTGATCAGTGGGTTGGCCAGATGAGCCCTGACCGCAAGTACATGGATTCAAGTAAGTATTCCCCCTTTCCACAATCAACAGACATAATAGTTAACATATCAATAGTCCTCCTCTGCAAGTCCGATAAGGCTCTACCCTACATGAGCATCGGCAAGCGATCCCAGTCGTGGGGCAACCGTATCCGATCTTTCTTCTTGAATGTCAAGATTGAAAACACTAAGGGCAAGAAGATTGATGTGATGACTTGGCCTACCAGCATTGACCGAGATGGCAACATGCAGTTTGACAACAAGCTTCCGAGTGATTCGACCCTTTCAAAGGAGCAGCTAAAGCCTGATGTCTTGGTCTTTACAACTGGCTACACTCGAGATTTCCCTTTCCTGGACAACGACTACCCAACTGTCGCACAGATCAACATTCGAGAAATCTAAAAAAAAGGAGACGTGACTCTTGGATACATTGGATTTGTCCGCCCTTCCATTGGAGCCATCCCACCTCTCGCCGAGCTTCAGGCTCAGCTGTGGGTTCTTCACCTGCTCCAGCACCAGTACCCTAAGGAGGTACCTCCTATCCGTGACTCTAATGCCCTCGAGTCTTACGACCTCGACTATCGTCTTCACCCCCGAGGTAACTACAGTTTTTATGAAACCAAACGAGCTGTTGACCATGAGAGCTATGCCTACCAGCTCGCTCTCGACATTGGTTCTGCACCCAAGGCCCGTTCGGTCATGAAAAAGGGTTGGAAGGTCTTCTACACCTGGGCCATGGGTTCCAACTTCAACACCAAGTTCCGAATGGTCGGTCCCTGGAAGTGGGAGCAGGGCGCTGAGAACATCATGCGAAACGAGTTGTACAACATTGTAAAGCGCTCCGGCGGCTTTGTCTGTAAGTATTCCCCCTGTCACCTTTTTTGAAACATATGCTAACTAATTTCACAGATCTTGCGACCTACACTCTTGTGCCTCTCTTTCTTTTCGGAAGCATGAGCTTGGTCCTCTATGCTTGGTATGCTATGTGCAACTATTTCGCCTCTCTTTTTGGTGGTCACTCTGGATCTGCCACGAACGATCGGAACGCCCATGACGACCGAATTGCGTGAGTGGACATTGACATCAAGTTTTGGCTTTGAGTATGTGGCCACGAGAAGTTTTGAGCACATGAAAGGATAGACTTTGTGTCTTTGTGATGTTGACTTACACCGAACATGAGGTTGGTTTGAGTCTTGCAAGTTGTTATTGGTTTTCTGTAGACTAGCGAAAGTCTTTAGTACTACGGAGTAGAACTTTTGCAGAGAAACCAATAGATAGATGAATGACTTGTAATTTTTGACGATTACAGCAGATGCAGCTGTTTCAGTAGTACCTTGGGCAGCTTCATGCTACTCAGTACCTTCAATTCAGCGTGCATTTTATATATATATATATATTTAAAAAAAAATTTTTTAAATTTTTTTTTTT